>NQII01001822.1:38451-67427 GCA_002778355.1 Clitarchus hookeri
ATATATGTAAGGTTTTCTTTTGTGAATTTTTTGATTGCACATAGGCTGTTCACGGTAAACGGCAATTGTTACAATGGCCTCTCTTGATTAAGTATTATTTTGCAAAATACCGGTATGCAACATGTTTCGATTGACATGAACAAAAACAGTCTTCGACGAAATAATTTAAAAATTAAAAGAAGTAAAGAAAATTTTTAACACTAATAACTGGTGAACGAGACCTTAGGAAAAGTAACGCATATTAGTCTTAGCTACGATTGGACGATAGAAAAAATGCTAAGACTATGGAGAAGATAGCTATTTTAGCAACAATGTCATTCACTTCACAGTGTTGTCAGACTGTAAAAGATATAAGTTTATGCGGCGGAGTTTTGTCCGCTAGAGTTTCCTCTCCGGTTTCATGCAGAATTCATGTGGTGTAGATCATGAGCACGAGTTTCGGAAGTCTACGTCATTTACTTTGAAGTTAACTTCGTCTGCTACTGTCTTTCGTTTTGTCTTTAAATCAGACTACTGTGCGCAAATAATTTTTAACACTGATACCACTTCTTAATTCTTTCAGCTACGGTGGCCAACAACTAAAAGGTTATACGGGAAGTGGCTTTAATGATCTGCATTATGCACAGGAGAAAACAACGTCCAATCAGAGAAGACCATCTAGTGTGGGAGGTATCATTGGTTATTGATACTACGTTCCGTGGTCCCATAAACATCTGATGCTACGAACGTGAAACACGGACATATTTCTATCGGTTCCGATATATGGCAAATTCACAGAATACTTAAGAATACAGAGGTGAAATAACCGCTTATTCCCAGCTAGCAAAATGGCGTCACCGACCAGCAATNCACAGAATACTTAAGAATACAGAGGTGAAATAACCGCTTATTCCCAGCTAGCAAAATGGCGTCACCGACCAGCAATATGTCGGGACGCCGCCGTTCGTCAATAAGCGCCTGGTAACTTACTTGCCAACCGGAAGCCCAGCTAATAGGCAACCTTTCGCAGCTCGCTGCAGCAAATCAGAGACAATGCCAGCTCCCTGAGCTCCACACAGCCAATCAGAGAATGGGAACGCCCATTTCGTATTTGTGTATTTACCTACTCGGCNCCAGCTCCCTGAGCTCCACACAGCCAATCAGAGAATGGGAACGCCCATTTCGTATTTGTGTATTTACCTACTCGGTGACAAAGGGTTATACCGATAGAAGTACAGTTCCGAACAAAAAAATTGGCTCGTTGTGACCTTTAAAATAATATATTTATCTATTACTGAAACGGTTAACCGATAATACCAGCAAATACTGAGAAAATACTGTGGTTGTAGGAACCAAATTTCTGTAGCCACAAGCCATCTAAAATGTTAATACTGGGACAGCGAACAAGTCGGTATANAGCTCAGTTGATACCAGTCCAGTTAAGTTTCTTTTAAAGATGTTTTAAATAATTCCACGGTGTTTCTTATTTCTGTTATTCATTTCCATGTCATGTCAAGTTGAAGTTTTCATTTATAGCTTGCGTGATACTAAACTTTTGATGTGTAATGTAATTTTTTGCCTGATATATATCGGTCTACCAGTACGGGCAGGGACTTGTTTTTTTTTTTTTACAAAGGTTTATTTAAAATTGTCTTTGTAATTTTTCATTATTAAGAATTATTGTCCATAACGACGACACTGAAACCTGAAAAAAATACAGTAATTGATCGACAATTTTTATTAGGTGTATATAACGCGAAGCTATAAATCAGTTGTAGTGGTAATGAAAGGAACCTCACGACGTTCGCATGGAGTCGACACGGTCTTTCGAAGAGGCAAATAACTTCCTTTCATAAATTTGGCGTGTAGTTTAATATTGTCACGGTGCGCAGTGTTACACTCCGCCTTCAACAAAAGTTTCACGGCGTTAAAAAAAAAATATATATAATAATAATAACACTCCGGTCTAGGCCGCTAACGCTGCAGCCGGGGGCCAACGCCTCATTAAACCCACAGGCCGCTGTTTCTCGCGCGTTCCCCCGCAATTTTAACGGCGCCGCCAAAGAACACAAACTCGGCAAAGTCGGGGCCGGTTTTACTGCGCCGCGCGCCCGGCGCGCATAAGTCATCCTTAATTAATTTTGCAGCGTCGTCAAGTGGGGTNCAGCCGGGGGCCAACGCCTCATTAAACCCACAGGCCGCTGTTTCTCGCGCGTTCCCCCGCAATTTTAACGGCGCCGCCAAAGAACACAAACTCGGCAAAGTCGGGGCCGGTTTTACTGCGCCGCGCGCCCGGCGCGCATAAGTCATCCTTAATTAATTTTGCAGCGTCATCAAGTGGGGTTACTGCCGAGTTGAGTCCTAGAGCGCGTCGGTGGCTCGGCTGGCGGCAAACAAATTTCCGGAATTTATGTCGGGCGAAGCCAGCGTCGCGAAATTTCTCAACGCATTTATGAACTTCCCGAGCTTTTTTTTTTCTTTACCCCTTGATTTCTTAACTTGCGTCTATAAAGTCGAGCTAAAACTTTGTTGCTATTAACAATGTGTCAGCGCAAGTAATTAAGCTTTTGTGGGCTCGCGTTTGTCTAAACACTGCTAGAAGTTACACCTTATATATATATATATATATATATATATAAGGTTTTATTTTGTGAATTTTTTGATTGTACATAGTCTGTTCACGGTAAACGGTAATTTTTACAATGGTCTCTCTTGATTAAGTATTATTTTGCAAAATATGCTTTCTAAAGCATAAGGAATAAAAATATGTATATTTAAATCTTAATTAAAAATTAACTTATTAATTTATTTTGAAAATATCGAAATAAGTAGTTTTTTTTGTAAACTATTATACTTTAAATATATACCCAGTTTTGATTTCGCATGCAACAAAAATTGAATTTTTCTGACAATTTTTGTAATGCGTGTACTACTTTGGAATGAGGTAAGGATGGCGTACAGTCGGATGAATTTCTTTATTGGAAGCAACTTTACTTCTACCTCAATGAATAAATGAATAGGATTTACTAGTAATTATTTATAATTTTACAGTTAAATATTTCACAATAATACATTTATTCCTACCTTTCGTATAAATAATTAGCAATAATTGGGAAATAGAAGACACTCGCCTACAGGTAGTCTACGGAGGAAATATGTTGTGTTAATGAACACGCGAATTTTGTTGTGACCGTGATATGTTTATGTAAGTTATGAATACAGTAACGTGGGAACTGGATTAGGTTTGTCTCGAGAAGGTATTTGCCGATTCCTGCACACACTAAGTTGAGAGTATTAAAACAACGAAAGCACGTTTGTTTAGCACGTTTGTTTATATTTTGGACACTAGTTCTCTACATAAGACTGGTATTTATTCTGAGATCCTAATCAGATTATTTCTAAACCCCCTAAAAATTGTTTAAAAAAATTATTCAGCAGCAATTGAAGTATTTCATAGTAATTGCGTCAAATCTCAAAATATAAACTTGATACGTGATAGTTTATTAATTTAGTTTTATTTCTGCCATTATAATGACATATAAAATCTGTCTTAAAATTTGCGCTCAATTGAATTATGGACGGAAATAGTAAATGACAAAATTATATTCTAAGAAATTTTGCTCTCATACTGTATGATAGAATATATTTAATTTCTTCACTACTTTTAGCCGGTATGTAACATGTCACCGATTGACAAGAACAAACACAGTCTTCGACGAAATAATGTAACGCACAGAATACTTAAGAATACAGAGGTGAAATAACCGCTTATTCCCAGCTAGCAAAATGGCGTCACCGACCAGCAATATGTCGGGACGCCGCCGTTCGCCAATAAGCGCCTGGTAACTTACTTGCCAACCGGAAGCCCAGCTAATAGGCAACCTTTCGCAGCTCGCTGCAGCAAATCAGAGACAATGCCAGCTCCCTGAGCTCCACACAGCCAATCAGAGAATGGGAACGCCCATTTCGTATTTGTGTATTTACCTACTCGGCGACAAAGGGTTATACCGATAGAAGTACAGTTCCGAACAAAAAAATTGGCTCGTTGTGACCTTTAAAATAATATATTTATCTATTACTGAAACGGTTAACCGATAATACCAGCAAATACTGAGAAAATACTATGGTTGTAGGAACCAAATTTCTGTAGCCACAAGCCATCTAAAATGTTAATACTGGGACAGCGAACAAGTCGGTATATTGGTACGGTCTAAATATTGTTAACGGAGATAGTAATAGCAACAGAACTGGCAGTTCGATTGTATCTGTAACTACAGTCCAGATAATAGAGCAACTTGTTCTTGCTACAGAACAGTGTCTTCCTTTAGTAAACCAACTTGAGAGCGATATTTCGAGTGTTCTCGCAATAAATAGACTGTAATAAACCATATACTTCATATGAGGTAAACCGGTTTTTTTGTCTTCTGCGCGTGTACCCCAACACTGACCTTCCCCTCACCAATACAACCGTCAATGTCTCATGGTAAACGTCGATGAACGTGTTTGTTCACATCATAATTTTGAAAAGACAGGCAATTTTTTTATGAACAAAATACTTTAACTAATAACACTTTTACAAAAAAATATTTGTTAGAGGAAGTACCTACATAAACGTCTCAAAGCACTTGTTTACGTAAGCCGTGTTATAACCTGAAATCCTATCCACGTCGTTCGGGCCTGTGACAGCTGTATTGGTGGAAAAGCAGTTCAATGTTGGCGCACGGAGACTGGTTGCTCTGCGCAGCTAGCGTGATAACTCTACCCCATATTCACGCTGCCTAATAATACAACAGGACATTCTGTTGCTGGCACCGAGAACTGGTCGCTGCTACCCAGAGACCTGTTTACAAGAACTGTTCTGTCGTCACTCTCTGCCGATTTTTCTTAAGGGAGAAGTTATCCTTGCCATCTTGGATTTACGTATTTTCCTCCATTACTTCATTTTCGGAGCCAATATTTAAAAAACCAAGCTAGTCAACGCCTAGGGAACATCTCGACAGTTTAATTTCGAAATCCAACTTCATTTTTCTCGCGTGAAAAGTTTAACGTCTGTAACCGTAAACAAGTATTACTTAATTATTTAATAATTTCAATCCCACGTGGGGCAAACGTAGGTATAATGGAAAACCGTGAGTAGTCCTCGACGCGATGTCTGGCTTTGATGTTCTACGCCTGGCCACATAGTTTCATCACGAAGATCTGCAAGAAAAATTGAAGATGGTGGAAATACAGCAGACGGCCGGAAATATATTTTTTCGGCAGTCTCGGAATGTTTCCAACGACGACGACACTAACCCTGCGGTAGACTCGGTGACTTCCGGCGCAGTCCATCCCCGGCTCGGACGACAGACGACGGCGATGCAGCGACATCCGGCGACGACTGCCGGNCCCCGATTGTTCAGATGGAAAAAAAAATGCCCCCCCCCTCCCCGGCTAGGGTGTCGGGAGGGTGTGCCACTGGCTTTTAAAAGGTCTTGAGCACCGCGGAACGCGCTACTGTCGCCGGGCCGTCCCTGTCAGACAATGCCAGGTAGTGGCAATAAAGGAGGGGGACCATGGGACATCTACGGCAACTAGCAGCCGTGCTGAAAACATCCGCTCCTGTGCTGAGTCTTTCACAAGCTCGAAGTAACCCTGATGTAGTCAATTTGAAACCTGTGAAGGAGCGGGAGAATTTTCACCATAAACCGCATCGAAGAAATTGAAGACCACCTGTTGATGTGCGTCCAACTGGAGCATGTGCAATTTGCTTAATATATGTTTGTTAATTTGAAATTTCACCGTTAACATATGGTGCGAGGTATGATTGCTACCGCCGTCAGGCGTACGATGCAGGTATAACAGAAGTTTCNTTTCACCGTTAACATATGGTGCGAGGTATGATTGCTACCGCCGTCAGGCGTACGATGCAGGTATAACAGAAGTTTCAAATGTCTGTTTCTGTAATAACAAATAAATGCGAATTTAATATTGTTCTAACTTTAAATAACAGAGTGCCGTAGGTGGTGGGAGATTAATGCCGGCCCAATGCAAAAGGTGTCGTCTGGAAATGGCTGCTATGAAGGGCTGTCTGTCTCCCCGATTCGATGCGCCCATGACTTAGAACTGTGACGAGCAGACAGCTCGCGAAGGGCTCTTTTGCAGTTGAACTTAACATCAGTGTAAATGACCACCCGCATTCAAAGCTTTTTGGTCAGCCAATGGAAAGCCAGAGACCTTAATGAAATTTCCTCAAACAGTACAATAGTGTATCATAAAATGCAGTAAAATCTGATTTTGATGTGTGAATTTTTGATTGAAATCTGTAACGGGGACATTAAGGATATATGTAAGGTATTATGTAAGTTTTGGGAGATTTGGTGAATAAATGTAGAATTTGGTCTTGTGGGTGTTTGTAGGGAGACGNTAAGGTATTATGTAAGTTTTGGGAGATTTGGTGAATAAATGTAGAATTTGGTCTTGTGGGTGTTTGTAGGGAGACGCACTGACTTGTGAGGTAAATGGAAGGCATGTCTTCTTATTGGGCGATGTTTTTCTTTGTAAATCACGGGGTCGCGGTGGCTGAGTGGTTAGCCTGCTCGCCTCCCTCCAAGGCGAACCGGGTTCAATCCCCGGCCGGGTCACTCCCGGATTTTCACATGTGGGAATTGTGCCGGACGATGCCGCCGGCGGGTTTTCTCGGGGATCTCCCGTTTCCCCCCTTCCCTTCGTTCCGGGCGCTGCTCAATGGTCACCTCGCTTCAACCTCATCGGCTCTCAGGACCACGATGTTCAGAGTCTCCCAAACGTCTTCACTCACTCTTTGTAATTCACAGCATTCAGACATGCCGATTTCACAAAGGGGAGTTGGTAATTTGCCTACGAGGAGCAAAGTCACTCGGGGTAAGATGTATACCAGCTTTGAGGCCTGAGGGGATTTTATTTAAATTTATCCGCAAGGCCTCAAAGTAATAGAGGAATAGTGAACGAGAGTTTTTATTAGAGCCTGTGTATTAGTTTTAATAAATTTGGCGGCAAAAAGATTTACGTGCAGACTGTAGTACATTCGTGGTTACTTCCAACTTTTCTGAAGCCCTGCTTATGTCCTACTTTCAGGATATTCCTCCGCCTCGTGCAAACAAAGCTTAACTAAGTATTGGAAATTACACTACAGGAGCATTGGTACGCACTAAGTTTAATAATATTTTGCATGAGAACTAGTTATTTCTAGGCATTACCAACGCAGCTATTTTCTCTCTTGTTTTATTCATATTAATTATAAACATAGTCTTACAGTTTGCAGATAAAATGCAAGTAAAAGTTAAATTTTACCAAAAAAATAGAAACTTTTATTTTAACGTAATTGTAAAACGCTTGTGATACATGACGTATATAGTAAATAACCAAACCCAACACACATAGGGTGGTTTTTCAAAGGTTTGATTCAACACGCCCGAAGAAACCGCGAATATATTATAATTATATACTTCAATATCTTACGTGTCCACTTACATATTTCCTTTGGTTGTTGGCCACGTATCTTTGTGGGAAGACATTTTCTTAGTTGACTGAGCCAATCGGAGTCAAGTAACTCCGACACTGAATGCCCGTGATCAGCGGGCAAACAAACACCTCAAATCACGAAAGTGCTTCTGAGCTCTATTGTTTTGGAGTACAAGAAGTCCTGGAATATTTCCTCTGAAAGCATGTATTTCTGATAGACAAAGCAGAAAGGGTTGGTGTGTAGATTTTCCTGAAGCCACTGTCGTTGAAATGGAGTGGGCATGTCTGGGCAGCTATTGACACAAGAGGTCTTGAGAGAGCCGATGATGGTGAAACGAGGTANTCTGAGCTCTATTGTTTTGGAGTACAAGAAGTCCTGGAATATTTCCTCTGAAAGCATGTATTTCTGATAGACAAAACAGAAAGGGTTGGTGTGTAGATTTTCCTGAAGCCACTGTCGCTGAAATGGAGTGGGCATGTCTGGGCAGCTATTGACACAAGAGGTCTTGAGAGAGCCGATGATGGTGAAACGAGGTAAATATGGAGCAGCACTGGAATGAAAGGGCAGAGGAAACGGGAAATTCCAGAGAAGATCCGCCGACCAGTGGCATCGTCCAGCGCGATTCCCGCGTGCAAAAATTCGGGATCGACCCCGCCGGGAATCGAACACCATTCGCCTAGGTAGGGGGCGAGGTCCTAGCCGCCACACCATCGTTGTCCCATTGTCGCTTAAGCATAATTCATTTAACAGCGTACAAGCTGAAATAGTTCCTCTCTTTATTGATGGCAGTGAAGGGGTAACGATTTTATAAAATCCGAGAAGATATTTTTTTATTGTTTGTAGCGCAAAAAATTTCGTACTGGATTTTTTAAATTGAACTTACGGAAAAAAATTGTATCGAAGATGGTGGGAATTGGCCCTTTCTAAACATTTTCGTGATTAAATTTTGAAACATCTGGATTANAAAAATTGTATCGAAGATGGTGGGAATTGGCCCTTTCTAAACATTTTCGTGATTAAATTTTGAAACATCTGGATTAACAGCTTTACATCGTTCAATTTGAACACTGAATATAGTATTTAAAGTTGTGACTACGTTGACAGGGAATCGTGAAACGTCTTTAAGTCTTACGGGAAGCGTGAACCAGTTTACTTTATACATACTGTAATATCAATCGGGACGAAAGTAAAGTTTGTATTTGACAGCTCCCAAGAGACACGAGATCAACACATATATACTAGCCGTTATGTACACGGAAATTTCAAAATTTTAAATGCGGCGAAAGGAAGCGCAATTAGCTAAAACAAGCAATAAATTTTTTTTTTTTCGAAATGTTTTACATTTGAACTCTAGGTAACTACGAAATTTTTTTCTGTTTTGTTATTTCCACGGTACTTAGAAATGCACACTTTCGCAACTAAAACACACGTGACATACGAGCGGCGATGACTGGAAACTAGGACAGTCACACAGTCACAGTCAGTTGCTCTCAACGGTTCACCTCGCAAGGAACGCAAACGGNATGACTGGAAACTAGGACAGTCACACAGTCACAGTCAGTTGCTCTCAACGGTTCACCTCGCAAGGAACGCAAACGCACGATTGGGCTCCCTTACACTTTTCCAACGTCCCAGCGTAAGCGTCCACAGGCCTCTGGCAATATTCGTGTGGTCGATCGAAGGTCGCTTCCCGCTGACACGTCGGAGCTCTTGACGGACAAGTTGTCTTGTTAATGACTTCGCCAGCTGTGCGATGAGAGAGATAGAGAGAGAGAGAGAACGTCTCCGCTATTATTATTATTACTTCAATTTCGCTGACATTTACTAGTAATGGATCTATGCAACATGGAGACAGGCCGATCTACCGAATGCACCACATGTCCGCGTAGGCAACACGCCAATACGATTTCGAAATGTTTGGCTTTGTCGCAAGACTTTCAGATGGGCGACTTGACGGGTGGGAGATTGTCGTGTCAGCTACCCTTCATTAGAGGCCGATAATTTCGCAAGTTCAATCAGCGCTAGGACACGCTTTAAATACCTGTACTTGCTTGTTACGTTTACGATCGGGCCTCTCATTTGTCGTCACGCCATGCAGGACTACGAATCAGTAACATGCATGTACAAGGAGGCCAGGCGAATCACATACAACTTGGTACGCATGATAGGGCGTTCTTCACGAAGCCACGGACCAATGAACAAATAACATAGCATGGGGTGTGAACAGAGTCGAGTTCAGCCTGGCCGTCAAACGAACAAGCGGAATTTCCGATTCTCCACCTAGCATGCATCTGTAATGCGGGTTCCATTCACAGGGTGGATCATTCAGAATTTTCCGCACGAGGGAAACGGCGTGGATATTGCCGACGGCTGGTAGGTTTTCTCGGTGTTTTCCCGTCCCTCCCTCCGCTCAATCATTTTTCTTCTCCTCCTAAACTTCGTCTGATCCTCTCCATTCTGCCGTCTGGTCGGCAATGACAGGTGTGCATATTTCGAGTATGGACAGCGTAATAGCAGTCTAATCATATTATACAGTCCATGCACGGTTACTTCCAACTACTCTGAAGCCCTGCTAAAGTTCTGCTTTAAGGCTATTTCTCCGCTCCATGCGAACAAAGTTTGACTAAGTATAGAAAATTATATAAAAGAGACAACACGCCGCATTCGTGCGTATTCTGTTCAATAACAACAATTTATTATTTGCCATTACCAACACACATATTTTCTTTCTATTTTCATTCATTTAATTATACATGCAATATTATAATTTATAGATAACTTATACGTAAATGTTTAATTTAGTCAAAAATCAAATAATTGTATGTTGAAATGAATTTAAAACGCTTATGGTACATGACATACTTAAGAAACAACCAAACACTTCAAACGTGGGGTGATTTTTCAAAGGTATGATTCAAAAAGTGTGAATATTCCGCGAACAGACGAAATTTCGTAATTCAACCACGAGTTATAATTGCTAATGATATTACAATTTCTCTCAATAATGAAATTGATTAAAAACGTAAAATCTTAAGCATTTCGTATTCAGTTTTATTAGAAAATTTTGAGAAACATTTATTTGTTTACTACTAGCGACCCGGCCCGGCTTCGCCCGGGTACAATTTAGTTTTTACAGCGATATACTAATAAATAAATCGGGAAAAGACAATCACAATATTATATTGTAGTAAATCAGTAAACTATTATCATATATAACATACATACATACACGTCACGCCTGTCTCCCAGAGGAGTAGGCAGAGGTTATGGACCTCCATTTCCTACGATCCTGAAATACCTGCCTCTTTCGCTTTATCCACATTCATACATCTCTAATATAACAATATTATATGATAGTGGTTTAGAAAATGTCTTTGTATATAGCATTAATCGTTTTGGCTCCGACCACCAGCACAAAAATATTTCTGTTTGACGTGACATGCGAAAGGGCTACGTATAGTTGTCCATACGCTTATTACAACATATATATTAAAGACAGATATATGCTACCGCTGACTTTTTTGTAGATAATTTAATTTTACACAATTATTTCGAACATGATTTTTTTCCATGAGAGCGTTCTGGCGGCAAACGTTTTTCCTGACTTGATTAACTAATACCGTTAATGCTCAGCTCCTATAAGTTCTAGAGAAATTTTTAATACACACAAACATTCCTCAGTTAATGCAAATCATAACAGTAAAAACCGCATCCAAATCCGTTGAGTGGTTCACGAGATTAGCGCAGTCATACAGACAGACGGACGCGCGCCAGGGACTTCCTTTTATTCTATGTAGTGATGGCCAGTAAGTCCCATTTAAGACGTGACTCATGCCCAGGAAATGTTAAGCTTGTGTACATGTGTTGTAGACTACACTGTAGTTACTGCATAACATCATTTATTTGCACTTCATGGTTAAGTGCTCTTGTCACTCCTGACAGTTAAAAATCTGCTGACGATGGCAGTATGCTGTTTAGTCGTGTTTAAACGTCGGTAGCCTATATTCGCAAATACACGTATTGCCAGGGACCTGCAAGATTCACGTTATTATTTAGTAACATGCTAGACATCACTGTTATATACATACTTCAGTGCTACTGAAAACTATACAGTGTCGTTCACCTGTGTGACCGCTTCACTAACTATCGTCTGCTCAATCACTGAGCCTTTACTATTGACTGAGAGCGTCCCTGGGACGTGTCACACAGGTTGTCGACGAATGGCAGAAGCCAAACGAGCGTACATAATCTTGGAGCATAGTCTGCAGCGACGAAATAACGGGAATTCTGCAGGTCTCTGCTTATTACTGATACTTTGCAACCCAAGCAGACGAACGCCCGCAAGTGAAATATCCCACAGTCGTCGAGCGAGGCGTCGAGCTGCAGTCTCGGCGCAGGGGACGAAAGTACTTGCCTTGCAAACTGGACGGTATAGGCTGTTCACGGTAAAGTGAGCACTTTTGAAAACCCTGCTTGATATCTACTTGTGTGCACATTGTGTATTCTTCCGCCACGCGTAACCCTAACATTGTCCTGGGCCTGATCACTTTATTCATGCGCCGGACAGGCGAAGCTATAAAACAAGTAGAAAAGTAAATATTTAACACAGACAATAATTCTCACTCTCACATGCATTAAAAAAACATAAAGCAAAATAAAGCATTTCAGTATTCACAAATGTTTACCTAATTCAACGTTGAAGATATGCAACTATTCTCATCCATATTTATAGGCTATTCACGGTAAAGTGTGCACTTTTGAAAGCCCTCTCATTTGGGAATAATAGTCAATAAATATATTTTATTTTAGCCTTAGACGTTTAATTCAGTGTGCGGTGGAATATACACGTTGTGTTTATTACTTACATGGCAATTCCTTTTTTTTGAAAAGTGGTTAAATAATGTAAAATTAATGAAAGGGAAAAGTAACTAGGGCCTCAAAAATGGTCACTTTACCGTGGACAGTCTATACCAACTTTAATGGGCGCACGATAATCAGCGTGCCCGTTAAAATATTTGCAGGTAGGGGCAGTGACATTTTTCAAAAGGTTGAATCCAAAAGTAGTCAAGTTAGCGTGAATAGCTGATAAGCGCGGTGTTTGTCGAGGCGAACGGACGCGAGCAGCAAGTGTGCAGAAGGAGACTTCCGAGCCGGATTCCTTTGTCGCGTCTTCTCAGGCCGCTTCAGCCCGAGCAACACACTCGGGCGGCGGCCATAAAATTCACCTCCCTCCTTAATGTGAAAGGACAACTGTCGCACCGACTCGAGGCGTTTGCCCAACTGTCGAACTCGCCAAGTGCCTTTGCAAATAAGCGCCTTTTTTCCTCGCCGATACGGCTCCTTTGCTTTGCGAGGCTGACCAGATCAAATAACTCCTAGGTGCACGTTTTTTTTATAGAAGCTTGCTAGCACGTCCTGTAGAATAATAATACGATAGTTTTTGTTTTTTTCACGTTTGATTGAGAACTTTTGAAATCAAACTTAGAATGAGTGAGTGAAGATATTTGGGAGGCTCTTAACATCGAGGTGTTGAGAGCCGACGAGGGTCAAGCGAGGTGAGTGTGAAGCAACGCCGGAATGCAAGGGTGGGGAAACGGGAGATCCCCGAGAAAACTCGTCGACCAACGGCAACGTCCGGCAAGATTCTCACATGCGTAAATCCGGGAGTGACCCCACCGGGAATCGAATCAGGTTCGCCCAGGTGGAAGGCGAGTAGTCTAACCATTACACCACTGCGGCCCCATCAACTTTAGAAATATGCCAGTGCATTTCCAGTAAAGTTGGTAACGACTGGAGAGAAAGTAGTTCCATGTTTTAACGTTGAGTTAAACTGTTAGACAAACATTTGTGAACACATAAATTATTTTTTTCCTCTATGATGTTATTATGCATATAAGTGTAAAAATTAGCAAAATTATTAAATATTTCACAGCTTCACTTGACCGGCGCATGAATAAAGTGATCAGGTCCATGACAATGTGAATTTTACATATGGTGGAAGAATACAGAATGTGCTCACAACAAGATTTTAAGCAGGACTTTCAATAGTTCTGAGTTTACCGCGAACAACCTATAACAAACTTAATCACTAATAGCTGTTCACGGTAGAGTGAGCATTTTTGAGGCCCCGGTTATTTTTTCCTTTCAGCCATTTTTTAATCCTTTAACCACCTTTTAAAATAAATATTTCCATGTAAGTAATAAACGCAGTGTGCATATTTTACCGCTCTCGGAAGTTAACGTCTAAGACTAAAATTAAATATATTTATTAACTATTATTTAAAATGAGAGAGCTTTCAAAAGTGTTCACTTTACTGCGAATAGCCTATACCAACGGTGAAGCGTGGTTTTGTTACAAGGGGTTGATGACGACTGCACGTATCTTTGAGTTGTCTGTCGGACCAGTAGAATGATAAGGGAATTGCGATCAGTAGCGAAACAATCTCCAACTGAGGAGTGGGTACGCCTTTAACCGCTTCCATTAAATATTTTTGTTTCTCTCAAAAATTTCATTCTGGTGCGATCAAAACCGAAATAGCACGCGGCATAAAATATAGAGAAAAGTCTATAACCCAGAAGCGAAGATGTGCATAAGGAGTACATTATAACAATCCAGCAGAGATTGTATAATAAATTATCAATGAATCTCGTTGAACAAAAACAGTTTGGGTACTTATTGACTCTCATTATGGAACACTTCACACTAAATTTAGGGAAGGGCAATGTATACCCTGCCTTCCCTAGTTGTGAGGCTATAGTCTATTAGCGGTATCTTCACACTTTTACAAACAAACCTTTGAAAAATTACCCCATATATCGCATGTTTGGTTGTTTCGTAAATAATATGTCATGTTTCACAAGCGTTTTATAATTTTGTTATCATAAAAGTGCCTTATTTTTTGTTAAATTGAAATTTTACTTATCGTATAAATTGTATTATTTAATCTGTAATTAATGTGAATAAAGACAGATAAAACCGGTATGTTGGCAATGCCTGGTAATAAATAGTAAGAAATAGTTCTCGTGCAAAATATGATTTAACTGAGTGCGCAAGAATACGGTGCGTTGTCCCTATGGTGTAATTTTCTAGACTTAGTAAAAATTTGTTTGCTTGAGGGGAAGGAATATCTTGGAAGTAGAACTTAAGCAGGACTTCAGAAAAGTTTGAAGTAAACGTGAATGGACTATTCTGGATGAGTGGGATAATATTCTCTATCCTACAGGTAGCGTGCAAGAAATGAGGCGAGAATTCCCCAGGAATATGACCTCAAGCAAAACAATTAATATTTATTGGTTGCAACCAACAGACTAATATAAGCCAAATATAATCACGTGCTCAAATCACAGAGACGTACAGAGCAGAGGCGAACTATCCCCCCTTTTTTTTTCGTCCATGGATACGACAAAGGAGGTTTCATTTTAGATTTTGTATTCTATGAAAATAAGTTGTTTCAAATTTTAATATACCCATAAGATACGGGCTGAAATTCAATTGACTTGCGTTTTGTTAACCCGGCTATTCTCTTCGATGATCTCTTGGGACTGAAATGTTAGCAACATTGTTTTACTGACTTCACAGATCCTGAAATTACAGGGCCTGACAGGCTGTATAGGTTCTGAGTTCGATTACCAGCCGCGTCGGAAGATTTACCAAGTGCGTGAAATTTACTTCCTCCGTTCAGGACTATCTCCAGTGTTGTTTAGTCATTTTCTCACTGCGTCAGAAGTTTATGTATCACAGCAGAGTCGCCCTGCAAAGTGCAAATTGTGCTAGGATAGATGAATGATATGGCAGTCATCATAACTTAAATTGTCGAAGACATACTTTAATTTTACATTAAAAATCATTTCCAAACAGAAGAGCCCTTGGAGTTCGACGCGGTATGCCGCATCATGAGTCAGCATTAAGGTATGTATAACACCCTGAAATCGCAAGATTTTCGATTTTTGTTCCCACTTAGTAGTTTTAAATTTCTATTCCAAGTGAATGCCTGTTATGAGCAGTCCTAGACATAACTCGTTAAATTAATAATTCGATTAGTGCCACTGCATTATAATACTCTACAAAGATAACTACTTTTATTTCAAGTTCATTTTCTCAATGTGGTACGCCGAATCGTGTGCAAAGTTACAAATTAACGGTAATAGACTGTTCACGGTAAAATGAACACTTTTGTAAGTTCTTCTTACGATCTACTTGTATGAACACTGCGTATACTTTCAAAATATGTGACATTAACATTTCTATGGGCCTGATCAGTTAATTTGTGCCTTGGTCAAATAGAACAATGTCATAATCAGAAAAGTAAATATTGTACAAACTTGTTAATTCTTAAACGTATAGTATATTACTTAAAACAACATATAACAAATCATTGCAGTGTTTACAAATGTTTGCTCAACACTTTGAGAATTTGAAGTTAAAACATGGGACCGCTGTCTCTCCATCATTACCAACTTAACAGGGCGCTAGTCTGTCAGTGTGCGTGTATAACTATATGCAGGTAAGGGCAGTGCCAGTTTTCAAGGTATATTTACAAAAGTCCTTAGATAACCGTGAACTACCCTTTATGCAGCAAAGGCGTTTTTTGAACCAGCGGAGTTGGGGCGACTTTTTCCGAACTGTTAGTAGCAGCCTTCACAGATCTGGCGATGTATCTGTTAAGTCACCGCCTCGTCGTTTGTCAGACGAACAGGCTCCCAATTTGAGAATTTTTTTTTCCCATTCTCTTCTCTTCTCGCCGCGTCATGGCCGCCGACGAAATCCCTTACACACCCCCTCGCCTTCCCGTCGCTCCGACCTTCCTTTGTGAAGTGGAACCAGATGAATACCCTATAAGCCAACCCCCAAAATGGTCGTCCCCTTTTTTTTCTGCCAGGTTGTTCTGCTTTTAACCTCCACCCTACATGCTCACGCGATAAGGTTCAGATTTAAGTGTTGGCAGTCCTGGTCTAGACAGCGATTCCAGAAGACGTTTTAACTTTGTCTGTCAGAGATACAGCACGCCGCCGAAAAAAGAAGAATCCACTTTACCAAGGCACTTATTTTAGGAATGCACATTAATATATTTCTCTGGAAATATTGTAAGAGTTAAACTTTTTTTTGTTTTCGTCTTATGATTACGAACAAGAAGGCTCAAGAGAATGAAACCACCGAATCACGTTGTTATTAGCCATACTGTCGTCTGGGAGCATTTAAAGCAATTATATATATAACCCCCCCCCCCCTTGCTTAGAAGTTGAGGTGATATTTCTAACAGTAATTATCTAGTGCCACTCTAAACCTGAAATAATCCAAATGGCTTCGCGGAAAATATATTGCAGCTTTTTGATTAGTATGTCGGTCAAAGTTCACTGACGTAATGGCGAACGCCGTCGGATTCCCGTGACTCCGCACACTCTGAGACAGTGTTCGTACGATCGAATCTCCCGTAGAGTTAATATGGGTAGAGTGCGCAGCCAGCTGCGTGGCAACCATCTCCGCGTTACTCTTTTTCTAACCTCCCTTCAAACTATAGGATAGTTGGAGGTCGTAAGTAGGGATAAGACGCAAGTGCGTATCAGGGCTGAACCCCATACGTCGAAGCATGCAGGGAAGATTCTAACTACAAACTTACGTGCTCGCGGCTTTACTGGGATTGGGCAAACATGGCCGATATCGGGGCCATGTTTACCTCCCGTTCTAACCTAAACTGAACTACAAAGGGTGTGGGGAAACCGGTATAGGTACCGTAAAAACCCCACCGACAGAGAAGAATTGCAAAAATTCATACAATTCACGAAGTGTAGACCGTTCACGTTTAAATGAGCTCTTTTGAAATCAACCTTTGAAATATATCACTGCCCTTAACTGCACATATTTTAATGAGCACGCTGAATGACATGCGCCCAGTAAAGTTGGTAACGATAGAGGGAAAGTAGTTCCATAAGTTAACGTTGAATTAAAAGTGATAGGTAGACATTTGTGAATACCGAAACGATTTAATTTGCGTCCTGGTTTTTTAAATGCGTATAAGTGTTAGAATGAGCAAACCTCTAAAATATTTGTTTTTTCAAATAGTTTCATGGTTACACTGGACCAATACTTGAATAAAGCGATCAAGCCCATTGCATTGCTAATTTTACATGCGGTGGAAGAATACACAGTGTGCATACAAGTAGATCTTAAGCAAGGGGTTTTCAATAGTGCTCAGTTTATTGTGAACATCCTACAGAAGAAATGTCTCTACTAGAAGAGAATAAGGGAAAGGATAATCCGTATTGAAAAGGTGTTTGAAGCAGTAGAAGAGAAAGATTGGGAGGGTAGGACCATCTCCGTGTCTCAACACTGAAGTCTGAAGTATTTTTCTCTCTACAGAAGTGTCTAAAAGACGAGGCTTATACTAATATTAGTACACTGTTCACTAAAAAAAGTGCTCTGCTATGATAATACATTACTTTTAAATAAATTGTAACGGAAATACAATTTAATGTCATCACGTAATCTGTTTTTTCTTCTTCGTGAAAGCTTGGATTTTTTTTGTAAAGTCAGACGTAAATAAATGGCCCATCGTTGTTGAAACACGTGAATCTGGCCAGTAATTTTTTTTGGCAATACTTGAGCCAATATCGGGGAAATAAGTGAAAACGAAAATCGGTTTACCTCGATTTGAGTCTACGAATTCATCAGTCGGTAGCAGCTCATCGACTGACGTATAGTTAACTGGTGTACTTAACTTTTCGATATAATTGTTTCTGGTTTAGATTGTATTTTTGGTGATTTAACGCAGGAAAACTTCAAAACGTGTTGTTTCACTACTGAATACATATTATTTGAAATTTTCTTATGGATTTGATATGGTGATATTTCTTGGGAAAGAGAAAAAATTAAGCAGGCCTATATTTTGAAACAGAAGTTTATTTTTTGCTATAGTAATTATTCATGTAAAGTTCAGAACAAACACTGAGGCATTTTGTTTCTGCCGGAGATTATGAAATTTTTTTTGCGAAAATCAACGGTAGCTTAAATTAAAGGGAAATAAATGTAACTCTTACTGACAACACATGTTTAAAAAATTCTTAAATTTTACTTTAATGAATTCCATTTTGATGCTTTTGTAGGGGCAAGAAACAATTCCGTTGTGCGGATAATTTTTTTGTAAAATTTGGCAGTATTTATTTAGTAAACCGGATATTTAAAGAGTGCACTTTTAAATCTGTAAATTAGCGAAAACAAAATAATGCCAATAAAGGAAAAAACATTTTCAAACAATTGTATACAAGAAATAAGGAATATTTTGCATATTTACGGGACGTGTATAAGTTAAAAATGTAGATTCTCAGAATGTAAATTAAGAATTGTATTCAAAAAATAATACTTGCAGATTTCTTTTTCTAGTACACATATTTTAATGCTATCTCTGGTGTAATTTCTGATCGTGACTTATGTGGGGAAAATACATAGCTTCTCACTGAAGAATGTAAAATATCTGGGATAAGATCGTTTAGAAAGACTTTAGGATGCTGTTAACTTTCCTGTTTAGTCACTCTGAGAAACATATTTTGCACGAATTCACATTCATGAATGTTTTTTTTTTTGTGGTGAACAAAAAATTTGTTTTGAGTGACTACAAAAAGGTTTGTTGGTGATTAAAAAAAAAGACACTCTTTTAAAACACCAACTGAAGTTCCGTTGTTACTATAAACTGTTGTTTTATGTTCACTACAAACAATTGTGGTAGGGCGAATTTCAACAAAATATTTGGCACCTGCCATAATTATTATCCAGTTCATTTGTCGATAAGTATATTTTAATTATCCCACGCAGTTGCAACAATTGAGAATGTGATAAATATTAAATACATCAATGTTTAATATATAAAACATTAATTATAAGCAAGTTAGTTATTTTTTTTGCCAAACACATTAATTCTATATTCACTGTTGTTAATGAACTCTGATATGAGTTTTTCAATATCGAGATCATCAGTGAGATTTGCGTACACATGCAGAATGCACAATGAATGCAGTCTTTTCTGTGTCGTTGTTGCTCGCAGGTAGTTGTGCAGCATCCGAAGAGCAGAGAAAGAAAGTTCGGCTGTTGCAGATATGACTGACGGGACCCGAAGGTAAACATTNATATGGGTAGAGTGCGCAGCCAGCTGCGTGGCAACCATCTCCGCGTTACTCTTTTTCTAACCTCCCTTCAAACTAATAGGATAGTTGGAGGTCGTAAGTAGGGATAAGACGCAAGTGCGTATCAGGGCTGAACCCCATACGTCGAAGCATGCAGGGAAGATTCTAACTACAAACATACGTGCTCGCGGCTTTACTGGGATTGGACAAACATGGCCGATATTGGGGCCATGTTTACCTCCCGTGCTAACCTAAACTGAACTACAAAGGGTGTGGGGAAACCGGTATAGGTACCGTAAAAACCCCACCGACAGAGAAGAATTGCAAAAATTCATACAATTCACGAAGTGTAGACCGTTCACGTTTAAATGAGCTCTTTTGAAATCAACTTTTGAAAAATATCACTGCCCTTAACTGCACATATTTTAATGAGCACGCTGAATGACATGCGCCCAGTACAGTTGGTAACGATAGAGGGAAAGTAGTTCCATAAGTTAACGTTGAATTAAAAGTGATAGGTAGACATTTGTGAATACCGAAACGATTTAATTTGCGTCCTGGTTTTTTAAATGCGTATAAGTGTTAGAATGAGCAAACCTCTAAAATATTTGTTTTTTCTAATAGTTTCATGGTTACACTGGACCAATACTTTAATAAAGCGATCAAGCCCATTGCATTGCTAATTTTACATGCGGTGGAAGAATGCACAGTGTGAATACAAGTAGATCTTAAGCAAGGGGTTTTCAATAGTGCTCAGTTTATTGTGAACATCCTACAGAAGAAAGGTCTCTACTAGAACAGAAGAAGGGAAAGGATAATCCGTATTGAAAGGGTGTTTGAAGCAGTAGAAGAGAAAGATTGGGAGGGCAGGACCATCTCCGTGTCTCAACACTGAAGTCTGAAGTATTTTTCTCTCTACAGAAGTGTCTAAAAGACGAGGCTTATACTAATATTAGTACACTGTTCACTAAAAAAAGTGCTCTGCTATGATAATACATTACTTTTAAATAAATTGTAACGGAAATACAATTTAATGTCATCACGTAATCTGTTTTTTCTTCTTCGTGAAAGCTTGGATTTTTTTTGTAAAGCCAGACGTAAATAAATGGCCCATCGTTGTTGAAACACGTGAATCTGGCCAGTAATTTTTTTTTGGCAATACTTGAGCCAATATCGGGGAAATAAGTGAAAACGAAAATCGGTTTACCTCGATTTGAGTCTACGAATTCATCAGTCGGTAGCAGCTCATCGACTGACGTATAGTTAACTGGTGTACTTAACTTTTCGATATAATTGTTTCTGGTTTAGATTGTATTTTTGGTGATTTAACGCAGGAAAATTTCAAAACGTGTTGTTTCACTACTGAATACATATTATTTGAAATTTTCTTATGGACTTGATATGGTGATGTTTCTTGGGAAAGAGAAAAAATTAAGCAGGCCTATATTTTGAAACAGAAGTTTATTTTTTGCTATAGTAATTATTCACGTAAAGTTCAGAACAAACACTGAGGCATTTTGTTTCTGCCGGAGATTATGAAATTTTTTTTGCAAAAATCAACGGTAGCTTAAATTAAAGGGAAATAAATGTAACTCTTACTGACAACACATGTTTAAAAAATTCTTAAATTTTACTTTAATGAATTCCATTTTGATGCTTTTGTAGGGGCAAGAAACAATTCCGTTGTGCGGATAACTGTTTTGTAAAATTTGGCAGTATTTATTTAGTAAACTGGATATTTAAAGAGTACACTTTTAAATCTGTAAATTAGCGAAAACAAAATAATGCCAATAAAGGAAAAAACATTTTCAAACAATTGTATATAAGAAATAAGGAATATTTTGCATATTTACGGGACGTGTATAAGTTAAAAATGTAGATTCTCAGAATGTAAATTAAGAATTGTATTCAAAAAATAATACTTGCAGATTTCTTTTACTAGTACACATATTTTAATGCTATCTCTGGTGTAATTTCTGATCGTGACTTATGTGGTGAAAATACATAGCTTCTTACTGAAGAATGTAAAATATCTCATATCTTTCTTACACATGTGGTCAGTGTGGCAGCAGTCAGTGTAACGGGACGTAAGTTTACGAGATTTACCTAATGTTTATATTTGCTACTGGTTGTAGTGCTTCAAAAATAGTCACTTTAGGATCAGAAAAAAGCTGCGCTAGGTATTACGTGATTATAGCGAGAAAGGCATAAAAAAAATGAGTTTAGATAAAGTTAGTTACAAAAAAAATGTTGTGGTGCTAAATTCGCGTAATTAAAAATCCTAACTAGCAGTTTTAATTTCATAAACAATAATTAGGGATATGAAAATTACTCATCGTTATTTGGTAACTGGTTTAATTTCAAAAACTTTCTTCGTACATGAAAATAAGGCAACATTTCATAATGGCCTGTCTTTTAGAGCAGCCATTTTTATGCCTGATTGCCCCACACAAAAACAGCAAGGCTGGCACTATCTTAAAGTATAAAAATGAGTATTTCTGAACTTATTGGTTGTTCCTTTCCATACAATTTCTGCAATAATATATATTTTTTTTCGTGGTTTTCGTATATTGTAATTATGTTTAATCGAGCTTATGGTTTTTAGAAATGAATTCATAGGTATAAAATGGAAGAAGAAATATGCAAAGCAGCTTCCGAAATCAACAAATCAACGTATTCATGAACACAATATTACACTTTCGTTCATACACAGGTATCTTATACCAGCTATTCTGATTTGACGTGAAAATATTACCACCGATCAATCATTCTTTCTTTTAAACCGGAGAATTTTTCACACTTCTTATCCCTCTTACTGGGATAAGATCGTTTAGAAAGACTTTAGGATGCTGTTAACTTTCCTGTTTAGTCACTCTGAGAAACATATTTTGCACGAATTCACATTCATGAAGGTTTTTTTTAGTGGTGAACAAAAAATTTGTTTTGAGTCACTACAAAAAGGTTTGTTGGTGATTAAAAAATAGATACTCCTTTTAAAACACCAACTGAAGTTCCGTTGTTACTATAAACTGTTGTTTTATGTTCACTACAAACAATTGTGGTAGGGCGAATTTCAACAAAATATTTGGCACCTGCCATAATTATTATCCAGTTCATTTGTCGATAAGTATATTTTAATTATCCCACGCAGTTGCAACAATTGAGAATATGATAAATATTAAATACATCAATGGTTAATATATAAAACATTAATTATAAACAAGTTAGTTATTTTTTTTGCCAAACACATTAATTCTATATTCACTGTTGTTAATGAACTCTGATATGAGTTTTTCAATATTGAGATCATCAGTGAGATTTGCGTACACATGCAGAATGCACAATGAATGCAGTCTTTCATGTGTCGTTGTTGCTCGCAGGTAGCTGTGCAGCATCCGAAGAGCAGAGAAAGAAAGTTCGGCTGTTGCAGATATGACTGACGGGACCCGAAGGTAAACATTGTCAAGGTAATGCTTAACACGTAACCTGTAAACGTATATTCTTAACTTAAGTTTAAACGTATCTGTTTTAATGATTTTAAACTTGGCCCCCTGCCCCACCTGACTCCCAGAAAGGGGGGGGGGGCAATGCCCCTCCCCCCACCCGGCTGCTATGCCACTGGTTCTCGTCAATAGAATATAATTCTTGTATTGCCACAAAATCTTGGTAGGTTATTTACTGACATAATTATTTGTAACGATCACTGTTTCTTTACAGTCCGCTGATTCACTCACTCATTCAC
The DNA here is from genome assembly GCA_002778355.1 of Clitarchus hookeri. Classification (NCBI taxonomy): domain Eukaryota; kingdom Metazoa; phylum Arthropoda; class Insecta; order Phasmatodea; family Phasmatidae; genus Clitarchus; species Clitarchus hookeri. Next base: position 61,770 of record NQII01001822.1, read on the forward strand.
AAATTGATCCAGAATGCAGATAATTATCAGTTTTATAAAATATCACGCAGAAGTCAAATTACTCTCTGAATAATTGTCCGAGTGCTTAGAGAGTATTTGAGCATGCATAATAAATGCAATAATTTTCTGGTACCTGAGTTATAGATTGACGAGGCAAGAATTCTGTCTTATAGATTCGATTAACCTCTCGTCAACTTTATCACTTGGGGGGGATCAAATTTTAACTTTTGATATTTTATAACAAAATACTGTAGCAATTATTTCCAATAATATGGTTCTCTGTTCCAGTAGCTCAGAAGGCTATGAGGAACTATCACATTATCATCCTTTATTCCTAAGCGATTTAGGGCCATCGTGTGTATATATTCTCGTCTTTCTCTTACTTTTCACTCGGGCTATCTTGATATGAACGTGATTGTCAAAAACAGCAAAGCAGAATGTTTGAAATCCCCAAACCCAGCTTGTCAAGGGGGAGGGAAATAATCCCAGCAAATCCGCCGAAGTTTTTCTTTGCCGAACTTTTTATACCGAACTCAGTCTTCTTAAAAGGGGGATTATGCCGTCTGCAAACGGTTAACGTCAGTGATAATAACCCTTAAGCTTTATTTTAGGTGGCACTTCACTGCAGTAGTGTTTTACTGGATACTTAACGCTGCCGCTTTTATTTGACGAGTTCCGAAAGAAGCTTTCCTTCGGCAGTAAAGCCAGCCGGCAGTTTGGAGATGACCGTTTCACACCACAGTCAATCCTGCCACGACCGCGAGCACGCATACACTTACTCGCCTTTGCCACTAGTGTCGTCCTTATTGTGCGTGCGGGCCTGGTATGTATAAGGCGATTCTGAGTTGACGTCTCGCAGACTTGTTGGGCGGTTGCTTACGTCATGATGACGTAGCTCGGATACATGCTAGAGGTTCTATACATTTTTGACATATCATATTATTATAACAGCAAAAGTTTTACATCACTGAGCAGGAAAAAAATCGTGTTCGGGTACACAAAAATATCTTTTTCCCTTATCAAGTTACACTATTTTGTGAATTAAACTGAAACTTGTATTTTAATTTTATATCTTGTAGCATCATGAGAATTTTTTTTAAATCCGCCATCCTTCCCGGGCGAAATAAAATTTCAAAAATATGCAAGAGGTCAGCAGATAGGTTTGACATGTTTTGAAACAAGACCGTCAGGCATCGGACTTTGAATTCGTTTGTTATCTTGAATTTCGTCACAGGATGGCCACCCAACTGTTCAAAAATTCCAGTTTCACTTCAAAATTTCCCTTCTTTTTCTTTCATAACTCCCGAAATTCCCCAAAACTGTATAAAAAAAATGCTAATATACTGTGTAACCCACCAAAATCTTCAATTTGCTGACTCCATTTTGGAGACTTTTATGAGTCAAGTAAACAAATGAAAAATATTATCATAGGCTTAGAAACANTCTTGTATTGCCACAAAATCTTGGTAGGTTATTTACTGACATAATTATTTGTAACGATCACTGTTTCTTTACAGTTAGCTGATTCGCTCATTCATTCACAAATTGATCCAGAATGCATATAATTATCAGTTTTATAAAATATCACGCAGAAGTCAAATTACCCTCTGAATAAGTGTCCAAGTGCTTAGAGAGTATTTGAGCATGCATAATAAATGCAATAATTTTCTGGTACCTGAGTTATAGATTGACGAGGCAAGAATTCTGTCTTATAGATTCGATTAACCTCTCGTCAACTTTATAACTTGGGGGGGATCAAATTTTAACTTTTGATATTTTATAACAAAATACTGTAGCAATTATTTCCAATAATATGGTTCTCTGTTCCAGTAGCTCAGAAGGCTATGAGGAACTATCACATTATCATCCTTTATTCCTAAGCGATTTAGGGCCATCGTGTGTATATATTCTCGTCTTTCCCTTACTTTTCACTCGGGCTATCTTGACATGAACGTGATTGTCAAAAGCAGTAACGCAGTATGTTTGAAATCCCCAAACCCAGCTTGTCAAGAGGGGAGGGAAATAATCCCAGCAAATCCGCCGAAGTTTTTCTTTGCCGAACTTTTTATACCGAACTCAGTCTTCTTAAAAGGGGGATTATGCCGTCTGCAAACGGTTAACGTCAGTGATAATAACCCTTAAGCTTTATTTTAGGTGGCACTTCACTGCAGTAGTGTTTTACTGGATACTTAACGCTGCCGCTTTTATTTGACGAGTTCCGAAAGAAGCTTTCCTTCGGCAGTAAAGCCAGCCGGCAGTTTGGAGATGACCGTTTCACACCACAGTCAATCCTGCCACGACCGCGAGCACGCATACACTTACTCGCCTTTGCCACTAGTGTCGTCCTTATTGTGCGTGCGGGCCTGGTACGTATAAGGCGATTCTGAGTTGACGTCTCGCAGACTTGTTGGGCGGTTGCTTACGTCATGGTGACGTAGCTCGGATACATACTAGAGGTTTCACACATTTTTGACATATCATATTATTATAACAGCAAAAGTTTTACATCACTGAATAGGAAAAAAATCGTGTTCGGGTACACAAAAATATATTTTTCCCTTATCAAGTAACACTATTTTGTGAATTAAACTGAAACTTGTATTTTAATTTTATATCTCGTAGCATTATGAGATTTTTTTTTTAATTCCGTCATCCTTCCCGGGCGAAATAAAATTTCAAAAATATGCAAGAGGTCAACAGATAGGTTTGACATGTTTCGAAACAAGGGCATCAGGCACCGGACTTTGAATTCGTTCGCCATCTTGAATTTCGTCACAAGATGGCCACCCAACTGTTCAAAAATTCCAGTTTCACTACAAAATTTCCCTTCTTTTTCTTTCAAAACCCCCGAAATTCCCTGAAACTGTATTAAAAATATGCTAGGATACTGTGTAACCACCAAACTCTTAAATTTGCTGACTCCATTTTGGAGACTTTTATGAGTCAAGTAAACAAATGAAAAATATTATCATAGGCTTAGAAACANAATTTGCTGACTCCATTTTGGAGACTTTTATGAGTCAAGTAAACAAATGAAAAATATTATCATAGGCTTAGAAACAAAAACTATGTGTTTAAGTACTTTTTTAAAATTAAAATTTATTTTATGTTTTGAAAACGTAAATACAGAAGCATATCACGTTACGTATACCTAATTGGACTCTTATTTTAAAGGCGAATACGAATATGATGGCAGAATATGTTATTACATGATAATATCGGAAGCCAAATTGGATGATAATAGTATAGGTTCGCTCAATCTCTTCACCGTTTACTCCCCAAAACCATACTCCCACCTCCTCCCCACACCACCCCCAACCCATACTCCTGCCAGAAATCTACAAATGACAGATATATAACGCTAACGCTAATCACGAATTTGTTGTTTCATCTCACATAGTTTGCGACATTTCGCACGTAACTACTTTCAGTTTCCAATTTCCAGAGGTGCGTTTCTTCCTTAATAATAATGTTAGGGCGTTGTATCATACGTCATACTAAAAATATACAAGAGATCAGCAGATAGGTGTGACACGTTTTGAAACAAGGGCATCAGGCATCGGACTTTGAATTCGTTCGCCATCTTGAATTTCGTCACAAGATGGCCACCCAACTGTTCAAAAATTCCAGTTTCACTACAAAATTTCCCTTCTTTTTCTCTCATAACCCCCTAAATTCCATGAAACTGTATCCTGAGTCCCACTGCTGGCTCAGTTGCTCAAGTGCAATATGAACTGAGCCAGCAGTGGGACTCAGGATTTCGCATTCCCCGTGACGATACCTCGTCAGGTAACCATTCCAGATTCGCTCTTAATAAGGTCTGCTCTTGACTATCTGCGCTTCGTAGCACAGCTACCTTACACACGACGCTATAGGATTTCATTGTAAAGTTTAGAAGGTGTTTTAGTCCAACAAAAAATAAAATATTAAATTAGAATACGGTTAACTTGTTGCTATAGGCTATTCGTGATCAAGCGAGCACTCTTTAAGGCCATGCAAAATTTTTCCTTTCATCCGATTCCTATATTTATGCCACTTCTTAATATAAACACTGGCATGTGACTAATAAATAAAGCGTGTGCACTTCACCACTCTCGGAAGTTAACGCCTGAGGCTGCAATAAAATATGTTATTAGCGGTTAAGGCCTGTTGGAAGGACCTTAATAAGTGCTTACCCTACCGTGAACATAATATAATTACTGGTAAATCAAACAATTAAACAGAAAAAAAATAATTGCATTTTAAACCAATACTATGCGTTTACAAAATGTGATCACGTTTATCGACAAAAGTATTGCAAGTCTACAGGAATACCTGAAATCCAAACAGCTGAAAAACAATTGTTGTACTCTGTGAAAAGTAATACCCACGACAATGGAATTAACAGGAAATAAGGATATTTCACAATTGCATGGAAATTACATCATATCATCAGAGTTATAAATAGGAATCATGTTATCTCCGTTATTAAGGTAACTAGAGCAACTACGATGTTACACATTATAATTTTTTTTTAGTTATATATGCGTATCGTAGTTTAGATAACTGACACCAAAATATCCTGCATATTCACATGCTAGGGAGTTTGAACAGAGTAATTCAAATCAGTTATACAATTTTTGTGGATATTTTTGACTAATTTGCTATCAACTTTAACAGAATTACCGCAATCTACTGTTGTTCAACTTTTGAGAATGTACACCACATTTGGCAGGATAGGATTTCTTATATCTTAGATATTCCAGTAGATCAGCTGGTGTGGTTTATCGGATAGCTCAACTGAATTATGCAATGGTATACAAGATGGGGAGTTATAAACTGGAATCCTCGCATTTGGCTTGTATCAAGTCCAACTTCCAATTCATGTTCAACGGATTTCATTTTCGCAGTCACGAATAAACTTCTGCATGTGTTTTCATTCGTTAATGTCAGTTAAAGTTATTAATCTGGTTTGGTTACGGGTTTTATATAATAGTTCTACGCACCAGGCAATGGTTATCTGATCCGTCGTATACCGAATAAGATTACGTTTCGGTTCCCCACCGACGTAAGATCGTACATTCCCTTGGTTATCTCGTTTTCTGTTACTTCCTCCATTTGTACGTGATTCTAGCCACACGTGCTTTTCGCGAAAACGGTTCCTTTTTAAATTATTTAAAAAAAAATCTAAGCCCAGATCCCCTTTCGCGATACAATCATTTTTTTCATTGATATATCTTTTACGTGCCTGCCCACAAAGTAAGTCGCAATATACCACGTGTTGTTTGTAAAAAAAAAAAAAAAAAGGTGTATAATTAAAAGAACTTATTACAAGATCAGGGTTCGAACTGTCAGCCATTTAGTTCGAAACACGCCACCTCACTTATCTGCACGCAATTATGAAAACGACGGCCTTGAACGAAGCAGACCAATTTGCTTATTCAATAGTAGTTAGCGTTAACAGACGGTTGGAGTAAACCATTACGGCGGCTCGCGGAACACCTGACATTAGGCGTGGCGATAACCCGAAAGCGCAAGCGGCGGGAAATTATTGTAATCGCTTGCTGGACGCGAGGAAACGAGAGGATAGCAACTTTGACAACACAGGTGCCCGTCTCCATGGCGGTCGTCAAGCGACATTACTGAGAACTCCGCCGCTCGGCAATTCTCCTCGGCCCG
>NQII01001822.1:67691-78783 GCA_002778355.1 Clitarchus hookeri
CTTAGCTCATTCGTTATGTTTGCACTGCTGTGTATGGTTCGGCACAAAAACGAGATTTATTACGGGAGAGTTTGCCAGAGGGAAAAAATATGCGCAGCATTCCACAGAGGTAGTTTTTAATTAAAATTTCAAGCTACGTAAATTGCAAAAGAGAAAGATTTTACTATGTTACGAAGTTGTTTCATATTTGATTTATGATTATTGCAAATATCATGTATTTTAAAGTTGAAAATAGAGAATATCTGACACACATGCAACACTAGCGCTTAGGCCTACCTGGTGGCGAAAATATTCCCCTTGCCAAACTTTTAACGTTGATCCTTCCAACCTGTAATAGAAGAAACCATATTAAGGCCAATGTCTAGGGTCACCTGTTTTATGAGAAAATACTTACGCAAAGGCTAGACTCCAAATGTCCTATGGCATACGTGCAATTTTCCTTTGGTTATTGGCCACGTGTCTTTGTCGGAAGACAGTTCCTTACCTGGCTGGGCCAATCAAAATTAGGTTACTGGGACAATGAGTGTCTGTGATTCGCGGGCAGACACCTGCTATGGGTGACAGTTAAAATAGTCCAATCACGAAAGTGGATATGAACTCTAAGTGTTTTGGAGAACAAGTGGCCTTAAAATGTTTTCGCGAAAATCAGGCGGCCCTATCAATGACTAGTTGGCAGACACCTGGAAAAATCGTGGTTTCATTTCAGGACAAGCTAGAATTAAAGAATTAGTACGTTTGTATTGCTTATGCTATTGGTCCGCCCGTAAGTTTACACCTCCTGAAAAACTCCGAGTCAATGATAAACAGACAATAAAATGCAGATCCATCACCGTCTTCCGCTAATAAAACAAGCAACCAATTAACAGTGATATTTGCATGATTTTACATACGAAAATGGAGAATAACCCAGAGGTCATTGAACTCGCGAATTTTTCAGGTCTGTACTAGTTGGGTATAAGGGTAATTTCAGAATTTTTTTTCGAAACACAAACAAACTAAGAAAACCAAGAACCCAATATGTTGGGATATTTTCCCCTTAAAATATAGCTGTAACCAAATGGGGACGCGGTGGCGTAGCGGCTAGAGCGCTCGTCTTCCACCACGGCGAACCGGGTTCAAGTCCCAGCGGGGTCGCTTCCGGATTTTTGCACGTAGGAATCGTGCAGGACGATGCCGCGGTTCAGCGGGTTTTCTCGGGTATCTCCCGTTTCCCCCACCCTTGCATTCCGGTGCCACTCCATACTCACCTCGCTTCACCCTCGTCAGCTCTCCAGACGCCGATGTTAAGAGCCGCTAAAACTTCTCCACTCTCTCTTCTGCAGTTGCGATTAAAACCGTCGGGGAGCCAGGGTCGAACACGAGGATTGTTCGGTATTAACGCGTCAACCACACAGAAACTTTTATTTAAGCTAGTAAAATATTTTTTTTTGTAACAGACTAAACAAAAATGTAGTTTCTTTGACGCTTTTGTTGGCGAAGCTTAATTTAAAAACCAAAAAGATCGATTTTTGAAGTGAACAGAATTGAAGTGAGATATTACATACACATATATATATACGTTTTAGTTGCATTGCAGACTGGTCAGGTATATATATAATACGAGCACCCACGAGAATTGATCCTATCAAAACTAGGTTATAGGACACTCCTTATGCCTACCGCCACACTACCGATGTTGGACTATGCTCTTCAACTTGTTCATCACAACTGATTAAGAGGCACAGAAACACCTAAAAGTTATGGTGATGTTATCATGCACAACTAATGCATTTCATAATAATAATATTGTAACGCTTATGTTCGATAGCTAAAGTCTGTTCACCGTAAAGTGAGCACTTCTGTAAACCCTGCTCGGGATCTAATTTTCCTCTCATTTTGTATTCTTCCACCGTACGTAAAATTTACATTGAACGGGCCTTGTGACGTCATTCGTGCGCCAGTCAAGTGAAAAAGTGAAATTGTTATAAACCGAAATCTGTCACTTAAATGTCAATAAGCACTCTAATGTATATATAAAAAAAACTTGATTTGCCATAAATTGAAAAATTACTTTAGTAATAGAGCGTCAAGACTCAGAACTATCTTACTTAATGGTTGTCCGTATTTTAACAGTCTTAGACAGTTCTTACAATCATATTTTTTTTCTCGGTACATTGAACTACATAAACAATTTTGTATGTTTCCTGAAGGCTGTTCACGGTAAACTGAGCACTTTTGAAAGACCTTCTGAGGTTCTACTTGTTTGCACATTGTGTATTCTTCCATTACATGTAAAGTTAATATCGTCATTGGTCTTGTTACTTTATTCATGCGACAGACAAGTAAAACTGTGGAATTTTCAGAAAAGTTAATAGTTCACATATTATCTAATCCTTACACTTATACGAATTATAAAAAGCAGAAAGCAAAATATATAATTTCAGTATTTACGAAAGTTTACCTAATACTTTTAATTTAAGGCCAATACACGGAACTAGTTTCCCTCCGTCGTTACCAACTTTACTGGGCACGCACGGCAGTCAGTGTGCCCGTTATAATACATGCATGTAGGGGCCAGTGACATTTTTCTAAGGTTGATTTCAAAAGTGCTCAAGTAACCGCGAAGAGCATATAAAATTATGCGTTGTAAGTATACAATATTTAAGTTGTATAGTGACAAGAAAATCTTTGACAACTAGTTTACAAATAATTGTTTGTAACGAGTACAAGAACTATTGTTACAGCGTGCGCGCGCGCGCGAGTGTAAGGGCGGCTGTGGTCCAGGGACTTTCAAAGAGCGCGTAAATTTCCCCTTGGAGAAGAGCCTTAATCCCGGGAGAGGAGGCCGCGCTGTTTGAGCTGTGAGGATGGGTTTTGTAATTGTCATTAGCGTCCGCGCCCTAATAGGAGACGCCGAGACGATGCGCCTTCTTGCCCGGCCGAGACAGGGAGAAGGCCAGATCTGTCCTTCGGGTCCGGCGAACACTCGAGGGAGACAGCGAAACACAGAACAGACGAGTGCGCAGAAGCAAAACAGCCATGCGCATCCCAAAAAACACAGTAAAGCGATCCAGGATAACCGGGCGGTGAATAAGAAAAAAAAAAGTGTGATTGTAGGAACCAAATTTATGAACTCGTGTGCTGTGTTAAAAGTGCTACAAATCAGCGAATTGCCCTGCACGTCTGTTGAAACTGCTCCACTTGAATCCATAGACTGAAACACAACTGTAAAAGTCACACGGCCAACAGTGATGAATGAATTTGTTTATATCTCAATTTTAAAAAAAAACAAGCGCATTTATATCACTAGAATACTTCCCCCAATTCGAATTTAAACAAACTGCGTTACAAATTGCTTCGAGGAAGTATACATAAATCTCAAAGAGTTTGTTTAGAAATCAGTTTTCTAACCCAAAATCATGCCGTTTTCGCTAGACGCGTTGGCGGAAAAGCAGTTCAAAGTTGGGACACGGAGAATTGGTTGTGCGCAGCCTGCAAGATCGGTCTACCAGATATTTAGTCTATGCTTGAATCAGTTAACTTCTACTGGTCGTTTCAGTTACTGGTATTCACTGATTGAACAGTTATTTGTACTGATTCCTAGCGAATTGCAATGGCCTGACAGTAAAACCTCAATGCATTTCGCTGATTCGCCGGAAGATAACAGCTCGCTTACTGAAGGTCCAGTGAAGTAATTCTAGCGATTGAAATCACCGTTTCAGACGAGCTAAATTTTCGTTGCAACTTGTAGATTTTGCACAGCGCTATCCCTTAACAAGACCTTAGAATTTCTTTACATTGGAATTCTGGCTTCAGGCCCCAGCGGCATGAGCGCTCAGAAGTCAGTGGCCGGGCCTGGATGCCAATTGACGGCAGAAACCTCATTCCTCGTAAAGAGAACGGCAATTTTATGAGAGTTGCTTGGGGGTTGCCATTTTTTTGTTAACGGTACAGGTGGCATCAAATTTCGGGAGGGTTGCCTGGTCGTGCAGAGGCAATGCACATCGGCCGCATCATCTGATATGATTTACAGCCAACAAGGAATGTGGCACTGAAGTTAACACGCTGGACACTTATTCGGAAAGAACCGAGTTCGTTCCCCGGCCCGGCAACTCTATTTTTTTTTTTAATTTTCCGTGGTTTTCCAGAATTTACGTCCGGGATGTTCTCCAATGCATCTGATTATTATTTTCCGTGTTTTTTTTTTTTTAGAATCCACGTCAGGCAAACGGCAGGATGGTTCTCGGATTCAGCCATTGTCGTGTCCTTCTTCAAACTTGGGTTTTTTTTACAAGCTACTGGTTCTGGTTGCATCTATAACGACCCAACCAGGACCACGAATAAAATAAATTTTCTTCGGAATCATATTAGGCGTATTTTTCGTAGACTAGGACAGGACACTTACCTACCACACCACGGCGATCGCTGAAATTCCTCGCTATATTTCAGGGAAGTTGTAGACCTTCCCGTCAATCACAGCTCGCAGCAGTAAAGCGCTTAACCAGAGACTCGCGTGGCCAAAAACAATTAGAATTTACTTACACGGAAGGTGTCGCCATACCACCTTCAGTCTGTATGTCGTCTTCTACGCACGCCCGTGAATTGGCTTGCAAATTAAAAAAAAAAAACAACAACTGTCGAAATAATTTTATCNTTTAACCAGAGACTCGCGTGGCCGAAAACAATTAGAATTTACTTACACGGAAGGTGTCGCCATACCACCTTCAGTCTGTATGTCGTCTTCTACGCACGCCCGTGAATTGGCTTGCAAATTAAAAAAAAAAAAAACAACAACTGTCGAAATAATTTTATCTACTATGTTTTGGATTATATTTATGTTTGATTTTCCAGAATACCCGCGACTTTATAATAGAAAAAACTATCAACACGCCTTGAATTTGTCTTGATCTTATTAAAACACAGTATGAGTAAATATACTAACATTTCGAAATTCGTATTTTATATAATTTAATCAGTTTGGCAAGGAAGAGTGCAGTCCGCGTGGGGTTTGAATCATACACTGTCAAAAAAGGCGTTCACTATTGGGACTCAGAAGTATTTAGCAGCTTCGCAAGGAGCAGGTTCTCTCTACCCCACGTTACCGCCGTGAGAGCTGTTTACCTGACTGCAAATTACTAAACCGAATCTCTGACAGTTTATCCTTAGCACTAAAACCTGACGGTAATTAAGTGAAAATCATGTGCCGTAGATGAGGTAGACTAACATACGTTTTTGAGGTTTGGGCGGCTCTTAAAATTCAGTTATTGAGAGCTGATAAAGGTTAAGCGAGGTGGATATGGAGAAGCACCAGAATGCAAGGGGAGGGAAACGGGAGACTCCCGAGGAAACCCGCTGACCAACGGCATCATCCAGCACGATTCCCACGTGCGAAAATCCGGGAGCCACCTCGACGAACTGCCTTAGTGGGTGGCAGTGCTCTAGCCGCCGAGTCGCTTCGGCCCCTTGTATTCCAAAAGACTAATTGGAAGCCTGGGCGGGAGAATAATCTCTTACTCTTGTAAATGCGACATCCAACAACCGGGATTTAAATCCAGAACCTCGTAATACGAGGGTTGCTCAGAGACTAAATAGATTCAACTTCTTTCTAAAGAGTGGAGAGGGAGAAGATGTCGAACCGTATGGTGTGTGCAGTACCCACTGCTGTCACAGCGTTACTAGGGTGGAAACCCAATAAACTGCCATCGTTTGTCTTAAGAACGTGACGTTAAATATAGATACTCTGACGCAGTATCAAAATAATACACAGAAGAAAGTACCCGGAACAATAATCTATTCTTTCATCCAGAAGAAGAACTCTCATTTTCCCACACAGAAAATTCCCGAGTTGCTATCCACCTACGATCGAACTTGGGTCGCCGTCGTGGGAGGTCGAACGCTTTTGCCTCTCTCTTGACACTTCAAAATATTGTGTTGCTGTCCGAAAAAAAAAACTATATTCTCTGGATTGAGGGGCCACGCCTAGGGCACTCGCATCCCACCAAGACGTACCGGGTTCGATTCCCGGTGGGGTCGCTTCCGGATTCTCGCCTGTGGGAATCGTGCCGGACGATGCCACTGGTCGGCGGGTTTTCTCGGGATGTCCCGTTTCCCCCGCCCCTTAATTCCGGTGCTGCTCCATACTCACCTCACTTCATCCTCGTTGTTAAGGGCCGCCCGAATATATCCACTACACTCCACGTATTAGGGAATGTAGTTTTGCTCCTGCTGAACCGAACTTAAAAACAGACAACCTATGTTCATTTTCGTGGAGGAAATGCGTAAAGGAAAAGTAAGCAAAAGAAAATGTAAAAAAGTAGAAGGATGAGGAGAATGAGGTGGTACTAGAGGAGAGAAAAAGAAGCTGTGGGCATCGCCACGTCAAGCCCAGTGTCCAATTCGCGCTTTGGTGAGAATTCCGTCGAACAACGATGGGGCTTTGAGTCGAACTCACACACACACCACCATAAAAAAAAATGNCAACCTATGTTCATTTTCGTGGAGGAAATGCGTAAAGGAAAAGTAAGCAAAAGAAAATGTAAAAAAGTAGAAGGATGAGGAGAATGAGGTGGAAAAAGAAGCTGTGGGCATCGCCACGTCAAGCCCAGTGTCCAATTCGCGCTTTGGTGAGAATTCCGTCGAACAACNGAAAAAGAAGCTGTGGGCATCGCCACGTCAAGCCCAGTGTCCAATTCGCGCTTTGGTGAGAATTCCGTCGAACAACGATGGGGCTTTGAGTCGAACTCACACACACACCACCATAAAAAAAAATGTCTAAAGGAATTTCGTACACCTACGAAGACAGCCCAAATATAGAAGTGCCTGGGGATTGGGATTTATTTGCATACCGCGTGTGTTAATTACGCCTCGACAATGGCATTTCCAACTTCGGGACGAGTCACTGTGTCGCTGACGTGTCCTTGTTATGAGCACGCGTGACATTTCGCGAAAAAAAATTATGAGTACACGGTAGACTTCAATACTATATACGCCCAACAGTAGTTCGTATATTGCCGTTGGTTGCTGTCTGCTTGAGAAGGAGTTTCCATATTTGACCAGGACACTCAGAATTCGGCAACATCGGCACGGCTCCTACGTGATTCGTATGTGCAGGTAGTTAAGAAGTGTCAAAAAGTAAGTCAGCCAATCAAGTTACCTAAATGGCCCTACAAAGTTTTGAAATATAACTTGTCTTGAAACCTTTTAGAGAAATTTCGCTACCTACTAAGCACGAGTATCGTAAAGTCTGAAATTGCTTTTACTTTCATGCCGTTTTCGCAAATGAAAGTTAAAGTCATCGTGAGGTACTTTGAAGTGGGATCGGAGATGGTAATTTTTTATTTTTACATGACAGTTAGATGTCGCTGCCTGTAGAAGGAGTAGTAATTATGGACTGTTCACGGCTAATTGTGCAACTTCAGAAATCTACCTTCAGAAAACCTCACTGTCGCTACCTGCATTTTTTTTTACGAGCACATTGACCGGAATGTCTTCCGGCATAGTTGGTAACTACTGAGGGAAAATAGTTCCACTTGTCAACTTTGAATTAAAAGTGACAGGTTAATATTCGTAAAGAATGGAAATATTCATTTTCATTCACGATTTTTTTATACGTGCAATTAAAAGAATTGGCGAAAATTTTACAAATAATTTTGCATTTTCTCTTGACCGACGGGCATGAATAATGTGATCAGGCCGACGGCCATGTTAATTTTCCGTGCGGTGGTAGAATGCACTGTGTGGATACGAGCAGATCTTAAGCAGGGCTTTCAAAAGTGCCTCAATTAATCGTGGAAAGCCCGTAAAACCTTGTAAGGGAATACATGCTTCGGGAATGGAAAACTATTACATCACAGAGAGAGATTTTTTCCACGTCGGTAATTTGCAGTCGGCGATGAGTGGCCACGCCGACGTGGGTCGACCTCATTCTGGCGGGTAATTGCACGCGCGCGGTCGGAGGCCACCTCGTGCAAAACGCGGCGCGGGAAGATGAACGAGTGCACGTGCAGGGGTAGGAATCCTGCGTGGTTAGAGGGGGAGAGGTGCCAGCGGCGGGTAGCGATGAACACACGTCGGCACCGTTCCCCGTGTAGTGGTGTAGGTCAAGCACCTCGAAGCGCCACGCCGGAGGTTTTGGAAAGGCGAAATGAAGAAGCGAGGAGATGCATGGCTAGGGGCAGTGATATTTCGCGAAAAGATTTCGAGACAAGATACAGTCCAAAGCACTGTAGGGTCCTCCAGCTTCTTTGATTGGCTAAAAAAATGTTCTGGCCCGTGTTAACCGTTTGCGCACGAATCACGAAGGTTCAGTGTCGAAGTTACTTAGTCCTGAGTGGCTTGGTCAAAGATGGACACGGCAACGGCAGCCAATGGAAGNGTTTGCGCACGAATCACGAAGGTTCAGTGTCGAAGTTACTTAGTCCTGAGTGGCTTGGTCAAAGACGGACACGGCAACGGCAGCCAATGGAAGTATAACAACAGCTGAGGTGTGTATATAGTTTTGAAGTCTACTGTGTGCTCAGATTTTTACGCGAAAAGTCACTGGCCCTAAGCATGGCGTACCTCATTTTGCAACTCGCGACACATGGCACGAAAGGCTCGAGGGGCCGTAGCCAAGACCCCGGGAGAGGGGCGTGTAGGTTTCGCGCTTGTAACCCCAATCCCTATTTTCCCTCTAAGGGTGGCGTTACAAAATATTACTCTGAGAGTAGATTAAAGTAACAGCTGAGGAAAGCGAGAGTAAACGTGGTTTTGATGTAAATAGCATCCTGTGTTTACAAATATGTACTGATTAAGCAACCGATGTAAATTCCAAAATATATTTATCACCTTAACCAAATTATTTCTTTTCCAAAAATATATAGAAATTTCTGCAGATTTACTGAAAATTTTTCTGCGATGTAGAGATAATTTACTAAAAGGCACTCCGTAATAACGAATAACGGAAATGAACTCCGTAAATATAAAATACGGAAGCTCTCCGTATTCTTATGGCTACGAGTTTGAGACACGAACAATGCCGATGATACCCGAAGCGTATGAAACCCCATCTTCACAATACTATTTCGTGTAAAGTAGTAGTAGGTGAGTGGCGAACCACTCGTGAAGTGCCAATTCGTTAATTTTTTGTTCAAATTATGCTACAGGGCAAAAATTTCTGTATACACAGTGGAACACGAACACACGAAATACATCTTCTCGTAACCTCGTTTCATAAACCACAAATAAAACAAAATAGCTAGCGCTCTAACACGACTTGAAACTAAGAGAGGCGCGTTCGATACTTTCATGTTAAGTCCATACTTACGAAATATTTTGTGAAGAGATGTGGCAAGGGAGTGGTTCGAGTTATTGCATGTTAATTTTTCGATCCTTGTTCAAATCCCGCTGTATATTTAAACTTTTTAAATGTCTCTGTTATACACAGTGAAATACATTACGAAAATAAAACTCTTTTTATTACAACTGTTTGTAAACCTGAAATAAAAAACTAACTCGCGAGCACTAACCTGACAAGAAACTAAGAGAGGCACATACAACTTTTATCTTATACTTACAAAAATACTTCGAGTAAAGACGTGGTGATGGATGAGTGTGTGTCGGGCTGTCAAATCTTTTTTTCGTGTTCAAATCCCGCTACTGGACAAATTTTTTAAAACTTTTTATTATCGTTTTTATACACAGTGAAATACCCACATAACGAAAGTAAAACGTTTTTCTGTTACCCCTTTTTATTAAGAGCAGATTATAAAAACAAATATGGAAGCCTATGGACACGTTCCGTGAATTCACGGAGATTTATGTGAAATTTACGGAGATAACGTTATTGAAAAAAAATAAGTGTCCGTAATTTAAAGCAGATGTCTGGATAATTTGTAACCGGTACTTTCCGTAATTTTATGGACTTTTTTCTAACAGTGTAGCTTTATTTGCCATAAGGTAATAGTAAACATTATGTCTAAAAATACAACCTTTATACAAGTTAATTTTTAAATAAAAATTTTAATTTTATCACTCGTTTGTAATTTTCCCGTGTGTCTTTCAGTTTTATTAAATTATGCTAAAATTCCCGCAATTTTCAGTTTACTCGTTGAAATAGTGCTTCTAAAAGTTTTACTCTGCCAAGAAGATCATAGAGTGATTACTCTGCAGTTTAGGGACACTGCCATTAGAAAAGTAAAACATTTACTCAATGTATTTTGCTAAGCCAAAGAGAAAACAACAATCGCAGAGTAACGTTTTGTAACGTCGCCAAGGTTGCCAACAATTAGTACTAAAACTATTAATAAGCTTTTAATTGTGACAAAAATTTGTAATTGCTATAAACTACATTTTATAATGCATTTTATTCAATTATAAAGTGTTTTTCTCCCTAGTATTTGTCCTAATTAACACGTGTGTTTGCACCAATAATGCCGGTAACTTCCCTCCCTTCACTTCTGTCAGTGTAAACCACCCNTCCTAATTAACACGTGTGTTTGCACCAATAATGCCGGTAACTTCCCTCCCTTCACTTCTGTCAGTGTAAACCACCCCCTCCCCCCCGCCGAGCCTTGAGAGATTTCTTGCCACGCCAATGTTCGGTTCACTTTTAAAAAGCGCTGCTTTTATTCTTTGAGCTCAGTGTGCCCACACGTGCCGCATGTAAAAACATTTTACACTTGCAATGAACTTAATTACGTTTGTCCGTGCGGTTTTTGAAGTGACGCTGTGTGGCTGCTAGAAACACGTAGACCATATTGTTTTACTATCGAGCCGATTATTGCCCTACTCTCCCTCGTCCTGGAATAAATAAAAATACACTCCCCAGCGGCTACTCATTTTCCGCAGTATACGTACAGTAGCGCCATTTTTCGTAATCCGATGCGAAATATTATGCAACAGACAGTGCGCACGAATGCGGTACGTCGTCCCTTCGGCGTAATTTTCTAGACTTAGTCAAGGCGCCCGTCTACCTGGAACTTTTTCCCACGTCTAGGCCGAGAAGCGCGGGAGCGATAAGGGCGACACTGCCACGCGCATCAAGTACGCCATCGCCGCTAAGCGCAAGGCTCTGAACTGGCGTGCAGTGTTCTCGTCGTGCTGCGTGTACCTATGGGACTTTCAGCGGTGACCA
>NQII01001822.1:79417-101736 GCA_002778355.1 Clitarchus hookeri
TTCGTTGGTGACTATTATTTTGGAGCACTTCGTGTGCACCAAAAATTGCACCAGCGTCTGAGGACGTGCAGCTGGTGCGGTGTTAGCCAATCCAGCGTGCTTTCGTAGTCACGCCCGTTCGTTGAGTTTGATAAAGTATATAAATGTTATATATTTTTAGTCTATAGTGTCTATCGTATTTCGTTGTCTTGGAAATGTGAGCAGTGGTACTAAAAAATTAAAACACGTAGCCGAATGAGACATTTTGTAAGTTACAAGTATACTCATTCAACCCTGGGTATTATGCTAAGGTATTTAATTATTTCAATTGCTCTCATAAAATTACAGTACGTCAACATGTTCAGGAACAATCAGAAATATTATCCCACTGCATACAACGATTCAATCATTTTTTTTTTCACTTAAGGAACTGTTTCATAACAGTTCAATTTCATTTCGTTCAAATCCGCCAGACTTGTGTGACTACTGTAAAAACGTAGTTTCTCGCAATTATGCTATTCTGCTAGCATGCTTACTACAACGGGAAATTCTGGTATAACTGCACAACAAATACCTTCCCAATACTACACTAAACTACACTGCACTAACCATTATTGAATAAAACGAAGCTCCAGATTCTGTCGGCCAGTGGCAATTCAAATTGCAGTACGCGGATGAGTGTTTAGCAGAAAATATTTTCTTCCACAATTTTCGGGTAGGGCTAGACTATATACATTAAATTGAGAGTTGGCGCATCCTTAATAAAATACTTCCTAATGCCCTTTACTTTCCCCCGCCAGTTTTCAGCAGCCTTTTGAAAATATCTGTAATTTCTTTGACTTGGGGCCTTAACCTGTATCCCCTCAATTTCAAACTGACCCAGCGCTACTGTGCCTTGGTTATAGTTAT
Source organism: Clitarchus hookeri (assembly GCA_002778355.1). Taxonomy (NCBI): domain Eukaryota; kingdom Metazoa; phylum Arthropoda; class Insecta; order Phasmatodea; family Phasmatidae; genus Clitarchus; species Clitarchus hookeri. Next base: position 80,306 of record NQII01001822.1, read on the forward strand.
GGGTACAAAGTGTATAGAAGGTATTAAGCTCTTACTGCTATTGGTATGGTTATGGTTATTTATAACACAGCACGGCCTTAAAAGGGTCCGCCTACTTAACCCTTGAACTGCGCTGCAGTATGTTTGAAATTTGAGTTTTTTCCACGAAAATAGTAAACGTGCTTCCAATAAATTGATCTACGAAAATAACAAGTAGTATTTACGCTATGTAAAAAAAAAAAAAAAAAAAAAAACCCCACCACGTGTATACACAACACAACTTTATAAGTAATTTGCAACCGCTGAGTTTGGTTTCGTAAGTTATAGAACCTACGTTACTTTGTATTGTAAAATAGCTAAAATTCAACCAGACGGTTACGTTTGCGTGTTCCGTGTCCGTTCTCCTACGTATCCGTGCGTTGCATGATGGGCGTTAGTGACGGTAGTGCATTTGACGATCGTGGCAGTGCCGCCCTTATCGCTCCCGCGCTCCTCGGCTTCGNATGGGCGTTAGTGACGGTAGTGCATTTGACGATCGTGGCAGTGCCGCCCTTATCGCTCCCGCGCTCCTCGGCTTCGTAAACGCGGAACATAGCTTGGTATGTGGGGGCCTTTAAAAGGTGATCGAGTTGCGAATGCTACTGGTATGTAAGTTACGTGAGGGTGAATTATTTCTGTTTTGCAAAAGTATTCGCTTAATTATTGGCGTCTCTACTTACGCCACAACGGTTCAGGAGCTTAACGTTCATTCGGATGTGTCGTTCGTAGACTAAAGACGAGGTCTCGCTTATACGTCTACTGCGCATGTACCCAACATTGACCTACCCCAAAGTAACAGCTGTCAAAGTCAAATGGCCAGCAGTGATAAACGTGTTTGTTTATATCTTAATTTTTAAATGACAAGCCCTATAATGTTAATAAAATACTTTTACCAATACGAATTTAATCAAACTGCATTTCAAATGGGTTGGAGGAAGTACAAAAACATCTCAAATCACCTGTTTATTATGTGTGTCTCAACCTCAAATCCAATCCACTCCATTATTGCTAATCGTACGGCAGAAAAGCAGTTCAATGTTGGGACATGAAGATTGGTTGTGCGCAGTCAGCGAGATCTGTATACTTCATCTTTAGCCTATGGTGTCGTCTCACAGCCGCGAGAGGATTCGTGGAAGCTAGCAGTAGGGAGGTTGGCCGCTAGATGGCAGGGCAGAGGGTGCCACGCCTCGCGCCAATATGGAGCAACCGGCACAGCCTCCGTATTGATCTGCAACCTCTTGGTCCTGGACAACAAAGGAGGGGGAAGACAGAGAGGGAGCGAGAGAGGGAACCAAGTCACGGGACTCCAACTCCACGCGCATGCGCACCTGGAACGCACCGACGAACCGGATTGAGTCCTTCAGCCCGCCTAGGGACCACCATTTCTCCGATTGTCCATTTCTCTGATTGTCCATTTCTCCGATTGCCCATTTCTCTGATTGTCCATTTCTCCGATGCCAACTAGGCCACTTCTCCGATTGTGCATTTCTCCGATTGTGCATTTCTCCGATTGCTGCTTGTCCACCCGCGGAGGAGTTGCTAATGTCAACATATCTGGCTAAGAAAGGAACAATTATTTATTCGTGCACACTGAGTTACAGCATTGCACAGCTTGGTTTTTTGGCCGGCTCGTCAAGACGTGATGGTAGGAAACAATCACAAATTTACTGGAAGACGCTTTCTTACCCTTTTTACAGGACAATTTTTTTTATATACTGGTTGGTGAAAACTCTCGAATACTGGCTGGACAATAAAGCTATGCAACAACACATAATCAAAGGAACACATGGCATATAATAATTTTGATGATCAAAATTATTGCTGATTATACCACACCACAAATAAGTTTGAAAAATAATTTCATTAATGATGTTATTCTTTGCTATAGGATTGCAAGAAAACTTTTGGAATTAAAATATCTCTCTTTTTGATTTACCTGGTCATAATTAGTAAGATAAGCGAAATTCGTAGATTTTTATAACAATAGCTTCTCTCGCGATTTAAGTAGGCTTTAAGAATCAGCTTTTCCACCAATAAATAAATTTCGGAAGAAATAAAAAAAATACTTAAAAATTAATTAAAGTCTTTTTATTAATAATTTTACTTATCACCGAGCTACTGATTCTTTCTACGGGGGGTATCTTGGCTGGAAAGAGGATGTGGGGCAACGGAACCAAATAAATTGTTAAAAATATTTCCACCACACTCACACTCTCCGAGTTTTCACAGAAGTGGCATTGTGAATAACGCAATTTTGGAAAATTTAGTGTTTTCGTAAAGTGACATAAACAAAAGATCGCGGGGTAATTTTTCGGATATCATTCCTTAGAGACGCCGTTTAGTGCGTTGGCCGCGAAATAAATTTGGTATTTTATTTTTGTACCACATACTGCTCAACTTGCAGACATTGATAAATATGGAGATTTTTGGATATTCGCCATTACGATGCAGATGTCTGTCGTGGGAAAATAAGACTGAGCACGAAAAAAAAAGAAACTAAAAAAAAGACAAGTAACCTATGGACGAGAAAATAACAGGACAACACTGACAAAATACGTAGGAACAAAATGGCACAACGCAACAAAGAAACGCACTCAAACACAGCAGTTTAACAGACACGACAGAATGAAAGCCATGTATCCTGTTGTTAATAATATATATGCACAAAGACAGAACATTCCATGAAGGAATCGAGTCGTATAAAACAGGACATCAAGCTAAATGTGAAGGACAAAATTTATACAGGATGATTCTAAAATCATGGGACAAACATTGAGGGGTGGTAGAGCTCACTGAAACAAACAATTATTCTATAGGAATATATGGGCGGAAGTGACGCGTTGAGGCACAAACACAAAAATAACACATGAAATGCAAAATATTGTTCATTTACAACGTCGCCGCTAAATGCCTTTTGACATCAATGTTTATGATAATTGCTCAAAATTGCTACCACCGACAGTAATGCAAGCTTGGTAGCGTCGGTGGAGTAATTGGCGAANTGGGCGTTAGTGACGGTAGTGCATTTGACGATCGTGGCAGTGCCGCCCTTATCGCTCCCGCGCTCCTCGGCTTCGAAAACGCGGAACGTAGCTTGGCATGTGAGGGCCTTTAAAAGGTGGTCGAGTTGCGAATGCTACTGGTATGTAAGTTACGTGAGGGTGAATTATTTCTGTTTTGCAAAAGTATTCGCTTAATTGTTGGCGTCTCTACTTACGCCACAACGGTTCAGGAGCTTAACGTTCATTCGGGTGTGTCGTTCGTAGACTAAATACGAGGTCTCGCTTATCCGTATACTGCGCATGTAACCAACATTGACCTACCCCAAAGTAACACAGCTGTCAAAATCGAATGGTCAGCAGTGATAAACGTGTTTGTTTGTATCTTAATTTTTAAATGACAAGCCCTATTATGTTAATAAAATACTTTTACCAATACGAATTTAATCAAACTGCATTTTAAATGGGTTGGAGGAAGTACAAAATAATCTCAAATCACCTGTTTATTATCCGTGTTTCAACCTCAAATAAAATCCACTCCATTATTACTAATCGTATGGCAGAAAAGCAGTTCAATGTTGGGACATGAACATTGGTTGTGCGCAGTCAGCGAGGTCGGTATACTTCATCTTTAGCCTATGGTGTCGTCTCACAGCCGAGAGAGGATTCGTGGAAGCTAGCAGTAGGGAGGTTGGCCGCTAGATGGCAGGGCAGAGGGTGCCACGCCTCGCGCCAATATGGAGCAACCGGCACAGCCTCCGTATTGATCTGCAACCTCTTGGTCCTGGACAACAAAGGAGGGGGAAGACAGAGAGGGAGCGAGAGAGAGAGCCAAGTCACGGGACTCCGACTCCACGCGCATGCGCACCTGGAACCCACCGACGAACCGGATTGAGTCCTTCAGCCCGCCTGGGGGACCACCATTTCTCCGATTGTCCATTTCTCCGATTGTCCATTTCTCTGATTGTCCATTTCTCCGATGCCAACTAGGCCACTTCTCCGATTGTGCATTTCTCCGATTGCTGCTTCTCCACCCGCGGAGGAGTTGCTAATGTCAACATATCTGCCTAAGAAAGGAACATTTATTTATTCGTGCACACTGCGTTACAGCATTGCACAGCTTGGTTTTTTGGCCGGCTCGTCAAGGCGTGATGGTAGGAAACGAACACAAATTTACTGGAAGACGCTTTCTTACCCTTTTTAGAGGACAATTTTTTTTTTATATACTGGTTGGTGAAAACTCTCGAATACTGGCTGGACAATAAAGATATGCAACAACACATAATCAAAGGAACACATGGCATATAATAATTTTGATGATCAAAATTATTGCTGAATATACCACTTTACGAATAAGTTTGAAAAATAATTTCATTAATGATGTTATTCTTTGCTATAGGATTGCAAGAAAACTTTTGGAAGTAAAATAGCTATCTTTTTGATTTACCTGGTCATAATTAGTAAGATAAGCAAAATTCGTAGATTTTTATAACACTAGCTTCTCTCGTAATTTAAGTAGGCTTTAAGAATCAGCTTTTCCACCAATAAATAAATTGAGGAAGAAATAAAAAAAAACTTAAAAATTAATTACAGTATTTTTATTAATAATTTTACTTATCACCAAACTACTGATTCTTTCTACGAGGGTATCTTGGCTGGAAAGAGGATGTGGGGCAACGAAACCAAATAAATTGTTAAAAATATTTCCACCACACTCACACTCTCCGAGTTTTCACAGAAGTGGCATTGTGAATAACGCAATTTTGGAAAATTTAGTGTTTTCGTAAAGTGACATAAACAAAAGATCGCGGGGTGATTTTTCGGATATCATTCCTTAGAGACGCCGTTTAGTGCGTTGGCCGCGAAATAAATTTGGTATTTTATTTCTGTACCACATACTGCTCAACTTGCAGACATTGATAAATGTGGAGATTTTTGGATATTCGCCATTACGATGCAGATGTCTGTCGTGGGAAAATAAGACTGAGCACGAAAAAAAAAGAAACTAAAAAAAAGACAAGTAACCTATGGACGAGAAAATAACAGGACAACACTGACAAAATACGTAGGAACAAAATGGCACAACGCAACAAAGAAACGCACTCAAACACAGCAGTTTACCAGACACGACAGAATGAAAGCCATGTATCCTGTTGTTAATAATATATATGTACAAAGACAGAAAATTCCATGAAGGAATCGAGTCGTATAAAACAGGACATCAAGCTAAATGTGAAGGACAAAATTTATACAGGATGATTCTAAAATCATGGGACAAACATTGAGGGGTGGTAGAGCTCACTGAAACAAACAATTATTCTATACGAATATATGGGCGGAAGTGACGCGTTGAGGCACAAACACAAAAATAACACATGAAATGCAAAATATTGTTCATTTACAACGTCGCCGCTAAATGCCTTTTTACAGCAATGTTTATGATAATTGCTCAAAATTGCTACCACCGACAGTAATGCAAGCTTGGTAGCGTCGGTGGAGTAATTGGCGAACAGATTCAAATACGCCGGGTATTTCACGCACGCCACCATTGTCAGCCAATCACGCCATATGTAGAGGTCGCCAAGCATGCGTGACTGTTGGTGGATGCATTTCCAGCAACTGTTTTAACATTTTCTGTACGGAATGACTCGTTAAGTATGCTGCTAATGAACATTTCGTGTTTCCGTTAATGTGTTATGTTTTTGTGTTTGTGCCTCAACGCGTCACTTCCGCCCGTATATTCCCATACAATTATTGTTGGTTTTAGTGAGCTCTACCACCCGTCAATGTTTGTCCCATGATTTTAGAATCATCCTGTATAAACGAAAAACTATATACACGACCAACATAGAACACATCGAAGATGACACAGGCTAGTTATATGCTACACAGATAAGANACGAAAAACTATATACACGACCAACATAGAACACATCGAAGATGACACAGGCTAGTTATATGCTACACAGATAAGACAACACTGGCCAAACGAAAGACAACGAAGAAACTGTCACAGGCACAGTAATTTTCCCAGACACGAAAGAATGCATGCGACGTTTCGCTAACTGCTATCTGTTCACGTCTTCAGGCAGCGACACACAGGGTCCGAGAACACAAATGTGACTGACTTTTTTTTTCGTAACTAGTTACTGTCCTGTTTTTGTCTCTATCCCCTCTTGTCTTTTGTAAATTTTTTTTTTCAAGTTAAGTCTTGTTTTGCCACGAAAGACATATTCATTGCAATGGAGAATGTCCAAAAATTTCCATCTTGCCATCCCCCCCCCCCATTGTAGGCATTAGCTGTGACTACTATTTCCCCAGATGAAATATTTTTAGATGGCATGGTTTTTTTTGCAAAAATTACGTGCCAAAGTTTAAATTGTAAATTGTTTTTGTAATGTACAGATAAAATAAACTAAAAAAATTCGCAGAAAAATTAACAATGTTAATTGAAAGGTCTTATTCATTATAAGGCATGCTTTGCAAAAGTTATTTTACAAAATTTCATTGGCAGCCACTAATCTAAAATATGCAAGAATTTTATTTACTGTCAGTAATTTTTTTACATATGAAAAACATTTCCTTTAGCGATTTTATAGAAGTCTTGAAGTATATAATGGCAACTTCTTTCAGTGTAAATTATCTCATTTCTGCACGAAAATTATTTTACATTATTTGTACATTTTTATNGCAGAAAAATTAACAATGTTAATTGAAAGGTCTTATTCATTATAAGGCATGCTTTGCAAAAGTTATTTTACAAAAATTCATTGGCAGCCACTAATCTAAAATATGCAAGCATTTTATTTACTGTCAGTAATTTTTTTACATATGAAAAACATTTCCTTTAGCGATTCTATAGAAGTCTTGAAGTAGATAATGGCAACTTCTTTCAGTGTAAATTATCTCATTTCTGCACGAAAATTATTTTACATTATTTGTACATTTTTAGAACTGCAGTTTTGACCGTGACATTTATTTATGGAAATAAACTTGAGCCAAAAATAATTTTCTTTTGCGAGAAACGAGTAATCAATGTAAATGTCTAAAAGTTGAACATATTGCGGTTCCAATATAAAATTACACATTTTCACGTGGATAACGCCCTTAAACCGTGGAATTGCTCCAGGTTATCAAAGCCAAAGGTTTATGAAGAGGTTTAGCGAAACGTATTCACGTTCATTACGTGGATATTGACTTTACACAAGAAAAAATATTGGAAAGAATATTATTTTTTGAGAGGAACTTGAACTGAAAACAAAAAAAACTACTGACTGCATTGTTATTACATTGTGTAAACATATGTACTCAGTGGGAAATNGTGTAAACATATGTACTCCGTGGGAAATTTTATGTTTCCCGTATTGTTGAAGAATTTGATGTGTTTCCGTACGTTTACGTGGTTCGTACATTGTCGTATTTTTATAATCATAAATACGTATGTTAAGAACAAGCAATTCCTCAATATAATTCTTCTAAAATTAAGAACAGCCGATTTTATTTGTTGCTAATAAAAATTATATTTTTAACTGGGTGATTGAAACCCGAATCTCCTTTGTTTTATTACAACTACCAGTATAATCAATCAATATTTAAATTAACAATTCTTACTTTCTGTTATTACTCAATTACCATGTTATTGGACGTTGAGACGCACGAAAATAATAATGTGGATTTTGCGTGACTGTATATAGTAAGAAACATTACTTTCCTGGATATTTTTGAATTTCAATTTTACAGCATGCTTGCAGCTGTCGCACTGAGAGAAAAATATGGTTGCGGTAAAATAGGGATGGCAATCTGAATAATTGAAGGTACCATCTAAATATTGTTATCTTAGGTGGTAATATCAAATAGAAACATTTGTCGTATTACTGTCTTTGATTGTATTTGCTACTCCGCATGTGGTTATACTAGCATAGCACTACGTTCGTGTTACAAGNTCGTATTACTGTCTTTGATTGTATTTGCTACTCCGCATGTGGTTATACTAGCATAGCACTACGTTCGTGTTACAAGACAGACAATACCTCCAACAGAACAACTTCAACAATATTTTGGGTTGTTCTTACAACAATCATGGCCATGATATCCTAACTAGTTGTTACGTTGCTAATACTGGAAAGTTGTCTAATCGGGTTCGAGTGTAGCAGCAACGGAATATTCTGTTAGGTTATTGCAATACTAGTCATTGGGTGAACAATTCAAACNTCGGGTTCGAGTGTAGCAGCAACGGAATATTCTGTTAGGTTATTGCAATACTAGTCATTGGGTGAACAATTCAAACATCGTTGCAGTTCTGTTGGAGGTACTGTCTTTTTTGTAGTAGGAAGGCAGTGCTCTGCTGTGGCAACCATACGCATGTACAGTCACAATTACAATCACAGACAGGAATACAACAAACAGTTCAGTTGGTGTTGTTATCAATATTAACAATATTTAGATGGAACCTGCAACCCNACAGACAGGAATACAACAAACAGTTCAGTTGGTGTTGTTATCAATATTAACAATATTTAGATGGAACCTGCAACCCATCAGATGGGTGTCTCCATTTTAACAGTTTAGATGGGTCCTACAACCAAATTTGTTTCTCAGAGTGCCACATACTGTCGGATCATTGGTTAGGTTTCTCATTTGGGTTTTAGGTTAGGACTAATTTAAGTAAATTTTCATGGTAGACCTTTCAGCACTTTACGAAAGCAATCAGAATAATACAGAAAACATATCTGGATAAAATATTCTTTTAACTTAATGAGAATATCAACTGCAAACTTTGAATGACCGTAATTTACTATTATCTATGTTTTTTAAATGGCACGGCGACCTCGGTACCATATGTAAACAAGTGTAAACGACAAACATCGTCACACAAATTAAGCTATAAACGGACATAACCAGATCGCAAGTGTTTCGAGCCAGTAATTGACGACGAAATCTAACTTGTTACTCAATGAACTCCTGTGTTTTTATCGAATTCGAATGAAATAACCTTAACAGTTCACTTTCCGTTCATATTTGCGTCTTAGAAAATTACCAGAATTCCATTTTGTAACTTAGTAATATGCTATTTCATTTCTCCTTCAGTTATTTCTAGTTGATGTTTTCGTTCATTATTTTTTACTTATCAAAATATAACTCGTAATATATAAATATATAATTAGGTAACAATATTTAGGCGAGTTACTGTTTCCTCAGTAATGCCATTATAATGTACATATACCAATATTCAAATTTACTTTGCTACTTAGTTTAAAAAATGACTCAATTCTCTTTGAGCACCACACGATGAAAATATCTGCTAAACTTTAGGTTAAGCAAAATTTATTTATTTAAATAACGTTAAAAATAATTTATCGATCGTTCATTTTGTGAATTTTCAGAGTAAACAAGCGGAGAGAGTTTAAAAATTATTTTTTCAGTACGTGTCTATTTAACAGACGATGAACTTCAGAATTTTATTTATTTATTGAGTGAAAATATTTCCAGTGATACAATCAGTACTTCTTCTTCATAGAATTTCTGAACATAAATTCTGGATGATTAAAGTAANAAATATTCTGCTAAACTTTAGGTTAAGCAAAATTTATTTATTTAAATAACGTTAGAAAATAATTTATTGAACGTTCATTTTGTGAATTTTCAGTGTAAACAAGTGGAGAGAGTTTAAAAATTATTTTTTCAGTACGTGTCTATTTAACAGACGATGAACTTCAGAATTTTATTTATTTATTGAGTAAAAATATTTCCAGTGATACAATCAGTACTTCTTCTTCATAGAATTTGTGAACATAAATTCTGGATGATTAAAGTAAACAAAAAACTACTGCAAAAGTACTAAATAGGTATTCACTAATTCCATCTGTAGTATTTGGAGAGTCTATTTTTTGCTACAGCCTGTATCTCGCGAGGGTACAGAGTCACGGACCAGGGTGTACTTTTATTGTACTCCTAATTTGGAATAGCTCGACCCTGCTACTGAGATATGTGCCCAGGCATCCACAAATCCCTCTCCTTTTTTTTCCCTTCACTATTCCTCTCTTCGTTATTTTTTATTGTCTTTTTTTCTTCCCGCCGTATTCATCTGTTCGCCCAGCGCCTCTGCCGTGCAACGTCATCTTTGTCACCATAAAAATTGACATTAATGCAGTGGCATTAAATATGGGCCATGATGATGCGATATGGAATATCCTTTTTCCATCCTCCTCGTTTTACGTTCCGTGTAGGAAAGAAGCAAGGATAAAGATAAATATGAAAAGAGAGAGAGAGAGGGGGGGGGGGCGAAGTGCAACGAGGCACAATGGAGGTGAGTTCCATCATAGCAGACATGGATTTATCATCTCAGATTTATATATATACACATATATATCCCTTGTCCGTCGCGCATAAAGCAATCTTATCAAGCAGTTACGCAAGGCCGTTGACTAAGCTACGCCGCCATTATCCGAATTAATCGGAAGCCTCATTAAAGTAATGGCTTTTCTCTGTGAGCTTTTCTTCTAGACGGTGTCGTTAAGATCTTCTCAGCACTGAGGAATTCTTTAATTCGCCACACGAGAAGCGTGCTGCTTTGTCTCCGAGAATCGTTCAATAAATCCTGGGCGAAGACTGATCGGTGATCGTTGCGAAGTCCTGTGTATTCAGTGTCCATAATAATTTCGCTTCGTACATACATTTCGTCTAAAAATAAACGCATCAACGCGTAAAATACCTACTCTAAATATCCTACATATAAAAGAAAGAATCGGCTGCTGAGCTTGTATTTTAATATATCCTGTCATATTTTTGAGTACTTACTTAAACGAAAAAGTAATACTTTACTTGGACTGCATCTTGTCGAGATAAGTAATGTCATTTTTTTTTGCTTAAATGAAGACCACATTCATGTACAGAAACTCGACATGAAATTTAGCTTAATGTAGGGTATCGCCCTTTCAAGCCTATATTAATTTATGGTTTCAGCTGTTGAAAATCAGATATATTTTCATGCGTGCGGCACCTGAGCCAACTCGAAACTTCTTTCGATATCACAGCCAACTAGTAATGTGAACCTTGGTGTTACGAATCAGTTGCTCATAAGAAGTTTATTATTACAGGTATTATTTTATGGCAATTACAGTATAATTTTGTATAATTTATTTTATAAATGTAAATAATTGTTACATGTATCAGCTCAGTTCCGAAAGTATTTTAAATCAATATTTCTTGCAAACTTCATTGCCGTTGTTGACAATAAGTGTATTTATACTCTGCATACTTGAGACAGAATAGTAAGATCTTATACTGGTTTGGCATCCACGTGTAATGTACACACAGTTTTAAAATTTATGCTAAGAATTAAATCCTATTTTGTGTTTGTGGTGCCGGGTGCGTGTATCAACTCATCGTGTACGCAATTTATATATCGGCTAGCCCACCTAATTTTACAACTTTTTAAAACCTAGGAACTTTCGTTGTCGCACAAACGACGGCGAACAGAAGATCAAAATCAATCGAAGGGGACATGATGCAGGCGACGCAAATCGTATTCGAGATACGAAGGTCGACGCGATTTATTTCAGGGACAGTACAGGGATATTCCGTTGTGGTGGTGTTGTACATTCTGTGGCGATTACATTTGAGTATGGTGCTTAACGAAAACTGAAGCGTAAATACTGTGGAAAAAACCGTAATTCATTACGGTGTGCAGTGACATTTCTTATAGGGGATGTTTTAGAGAATGGGTTTTAGTGTGACAATTTTTTTGCACTGCAGCACATGTGTGCACGTTCCAGCCCTTACCGCCCTGACCTATGTCAACGCTTAAGAAGTTGTTTTCAATACATGCGGTGACAATAAGGTCTTTGATGTCTTCCGCTGTGGTTTAAATATGCTAGCATACGATATATATATTTTTTTTTTCTAGAGAAATGGTTTATTTAGCTATTTATCTGACAAAATTTCTTGTGGGATTTAAAATACGTTTTGTTTATATATTTTGACTACAGATACTCTCGGCTCGTTTTTCTGTGTTTATTTCGTATATCCGATTTGTTTTTTTGTGACGTCATAGTGAAGCAATGGCGTATGCTCGAAATATTTCACTTAATTATTCACCCCCATTGCAATAATCTTTCAAAAAACTGAGTTTATTGCTGTTATGGTAATACGAACAGCCCATTACAGATACTTCATTAGATGCAAACCAAGTGCTAGATCTTGTAACAAGGGTAATACACACGTCAAGATACACCTGTGCGTTCACCCAACAAGTGGACCATAAAAAAAAGCGTGTCTATTTAGGTCATTGCCTGACAATGTCACGTCAGACATTGATCTCACACCGACTCTGATATACGTAACTATAACTTAATGAAGCCAGTGTGGGTTTTATGTTACCCAGGAATGCATTTTTAGGCAATTTAATTTTCCGTAATTTGTAAACGTTGCTTCGTCAGTACACAGCGCCCTCCCCAAAAATTTACGAATTTGCTACGGAACCCATGAGTTTATAGGAAAGCGTCCAATTCCGCGATGTTTATGAACGTTTTTGGAGGTGGGGCTGCGTGGATGACGTCGATCAGGAAAGCTTTCGGAATACAGCTGTTTCGCTCGAAATTCCTTATAAATTAAAATCGTATCACCCATTTCTTCATTAAAAAAAAATGTTAACACGTGCTTGTGAATAATAGACGGAGTAATTAATGACGCAATGCTTCATATCGCCATAACAACTTCTATGCAAACTGAAATTTCTCAAATCACTTTCTATAACACTTCTGTACAATATATTATCACTCCGGTGTCATGTCCTGAGCAAATATGGTACTAGATATTTCGTACGGAAGTGATAAGAAATATGGCCATGTCTTCGATTCTGTGTTCGCACTCCGCATGGACATTCAAACAGCTTGAGAACTTGTCAGCTGTTATTAGGCAATATAACTCATATTTGGATACATTTGACTTTCCAAATAAAACCTTCTTACTTTATTTCAAATTATTTTCGTCATAAAATATTTAACACGTGTATCACTCGTCCCATTTAATAAAATTTCATTTATGGTTTTCGTATTTACAGTAGCAACGCCATATACTATGTTATAAGATGTAAAGCGTGCACGTACGTGTGCATATATATGTATATAATTTACATATAAACACACCCACGCATCTATAGAATTAAATAAATTAAGTTTTCTGCTAATACTATCGATGACGTTTTTTGATGGATCGGACACAACTATGTGAAATGTTATTCATCCCTAGTCTCTTTAATAAATAAAAATATCCCGAAAGTTGTCTTAATAAACCTATGGAAAATATGTAGGCCTGAACATTAAAATGTTGTAAAGCAACATATATTTAAAAGTCGCTGTCGTGGCTGCCTGGTCAACCCGAAAACCATAAATGTGTTTCAAGTAATAAGTACGTTGCTTATTTATGAAAATGTAACCTAAAAAAAGGTGACATAACAAAACTTTGTAACTGTGCAATAGTGCTTTGTACTTTGTAATAGTGCTTTGTACTTTGTAATAGTGCAAGTGGCACTAAACAAATCACAGCAATCTCTGGTAATAACAAAGCGCTTCACTCATAAAAATGCTATAAATCTCTGTCTTCAACATGCGGCGCCAAGTTCGAGTATGAACTTTATGAATACTTAGCACTAGCAATGATTTCTGACGAACGTTATACTACTTGTTACAACCGTCCATGAAGCAGTATTAAAATTAAGTGCATCCTTGAAGTTCTCATTAATTTTCTTGTCGTCGTTTACACATTTCACTTCATGAATACATCTCCGCAGTAAAGCAAACACATCTTAAGAGCGTAGCAAACCGTTTGCACGCAACACTTGGAAAACAGCAAAGATAACTCTCTTATAGTTTGATCACCTTGTCCACTTCAAACTTTACGTAGAAATGTTCATTTTTTTTTGTTACTAAACTTAACAAAGTTAAACAGTTCGTAGACGCACAGATCACAATAGCGTGCTTTGCCTGGCTTGCTCACTGAACAATATACATTGGAATTAATTTGTTTGAACCAAGAACTTTAAAGAGCCACTGAATGCAGTTGTTTACGTATCGTTTTTGGAAATTCAGTGAAGTACATAACTCGGAGACTTAAAACGTTACAGTTCACTTTAAGTAGTAGATATCTGAATCAAACCTGTGAAATTGGTTAATAATAGTAACCTGTGGACTGTCGTTTTATTTAATGGTACAGTTTCACCGAACGAGATGCAGTCCCAGGTATTTGGCTTGACTTTTACTGATGCAGATCTAGGGAGTATCCGCTTCACACGGTAAAACATGTGTAACATAATCTGCAAGCACAGCCTACACATGGCATGGAAAATTAAGTTTACAGGGATTTTAAGCACGGTTAAATTTTTGGTAGTTTCATTCTTCCCTAAATGAAGTCATGCTGGTTTGTTTGGAAAGGGCCAGGAAACACACCATCCACACTGTTTATTAAGCCTGTACACTTGTGTGGTAATTTTACGAACAATACCTTATATTGAAGAAACAAACACTTGCTGACAGGCGATAGGAAAGAAAATGAATAATTAGCTTGTATGTTTGAAAACAAAGAACGTGATAAAATTGACAGGAAATTTTTTTTTTCTTAAATTGGCCATGTTCTAAACAGCGACCCATGTACTCCATGGCAACANAAACGTGATAAAATTGACAGGAAATTTTTTTTTCTTAAATTGGCCATGTTCTAAACAGCGACCCATGTACTCCATGGCAACATCCTTCAGCTGTTGAACTCTTCAAGGGAAGATGCAAATCAGCTCTACGACAGTCAGCGAATAACCAGACTGGGTTGACGAACGTCATCTTCCAGCACTCCACTTCCAAGAATTTCCACTCAAAATGTCTTAAAATCTTCAGGATCTTCTGGGATCTGAACTGTTCAAACAAACGGAGGCATAAACTGATTAGTTAATTAAAAAATACAGAGAAAAACTACATAAAATACTTACTACCCCTTCTTAATTTACTAAATATTCCTCCTAATACTGGCAGCAGAAGATTAATCTCATATCTAATGACACTATGAACANCCTTCTTAATTTACTAAATATTCCTCCTAATACTGGCAGCAGAAGATTAATCTCATATCTAATGACACTATGAACATAATAAATATTAGCAAAAATTTTAGTACTTTTTGTTTCCTGTTTTAATTACAAAACTAGTGGAAATAAATAGTTTCATGTTGTTTACTTGGATTTCAAACACATCTCATTTGAATAATTTACAACAGAAAAAGTCATGAATTTAATCAATTTTCTTTCATTTGCCTGGAAATTGTGCAGCAAACAACTACGATATGACGCTTAAGTGATGTTTATTTGGAACACTACCATTAATTTTCTTTCAAGACACACTTCAGTTCGCTTTCGTCGTTCGTAATATATACCATTGTGCTTCCGTGTTTCAATTTTCAGTGACTCGTACCCACTTACAAAACTCGACCTTTGGTACTTGTGTAATCCAAGAGGTTAAGTACTGCCATACCGAAAAATATCAACTACTTTATTACTAAAACTATAGCTGAAAACATTTCTGAATTATGAAAGTAAATAATAATAATAGTCTCAAACAAACTTATTGCCATAACATATTTGTGTACCATGTAAAAATCATTTGTAATAGTGAAAGCTGATAGACAGATACATCAACTGATAGTAAGCAAACGCCCTGCAAGGATGCCGTAATCGTTGTTCACGTGCCATATATCATTGTTAACAGCCATCAAAAGAATGCATGTGGTAGGCGCAATATTTTCTAGGCGTGATCAAGAAGGGGTAGACATGCAGATAAGAGATTTGAAACAGCATGTCGACCAACCAAAGGAGTTTGAGAGAGACAGAATAATAGGGTAGTGAGTGGCAGAGTGGATTTCTCACCGAACTTTCCGTCACTTTGGTAGGTCGAAATACGTAGTCACCTCGAAAAAATCAGTAGANCAGAGTGGATTTCTCACCGAACTTTCCGTCACTTTGGTAGGTCGAAATACGTAGTCACCTCGAAAAAATCAGTAGAGGAGTGACAGGTGAACAGTTCTGTAAAATATATTTTCATGGTAGTAGCAACAAAACTTCTGTACCAGCAACAGAATGTTCTGTTAGTTTGTTAAGATCCTGTTTGTTGTGGGGAACAATCCAAGGGTTACTGAAGTTGTTTATCTGTTATGTAGTTAGATATTGCCAACGATCAGTCTGATTGCTGTCCATATGTTAACAGTTTAGGGTAGTTATGAGTACAGAAATTTTCTTTCTGCGACCATTTTTTTTCTCAGTACAGTGTATCTTGGAAGCACAGGCCATGTGAATGACGCTTTCAGGGTGAAACGGTTCTGGACGATCCCGACAGACTACCACGACTAAGGAACGTTTGTTCGTCAGATATAGGGACGTAGAGATACTACATATTCCTCGTTCACCATTCAGTAACATTAATGACACCATAAGAGCACCGCATCTCTATCAAACACATTTTGATCCCGACAGACTACCACGACTAAGGAACGTTTGTTCGTCAGATATAGGGACGTAGAGATACTACATATTCCTCGTTCACCATTCAGTAACATTAATGACACCATAAGAGCACCGCATCTCTATCAAACACATTTCAGGACACTCAGTGCCCGTGTTTTGCAATCAACAACTCAACATCTTCGCCTTCGTTTGCAGCGGTGTTTGCAGAATGTAACATGGAATGCTACACACTGAGAAGGTGCGGTTTTTGGCGACGAAGTAGCACTTTTCTTTGGGAATGGATAACCAACGTTCCAAAGTTTGAAAAAGCTCGGGTGAGCGCTACAATCACTGCCTCAGTGTAAAGTGGCACACTTTACCTACTATTAGCTTGGTGTTATAGGGAGTTATTGCATAAGAGAGTCGTTCGCCACTTGCAAGGATACAAGGATCATTGGTATGAGGGCACAGTAGTAGGTTTAAAACATCCTGAGGCTCAGTGGCGCTACCTTTACTGGCTGAGAGACCATAAGCCTGTATCCAGCCAGACAACTCTTACTCACACACGTCTCTTCTTTCCAGGAATGCTTATGTTATGTTTCATCACTTCCGTGCCTGCCTGGTTATCTGATTTGTCACCCATCAAACATTAACGGGACTAGATGAGACGTCAGTTTTCTTCATGTCGACCATAATTTACAACAATTGTGAGCGAACCTGCATTAGAATAACATAAGGAGCTAGTTCGATTTCATGCCTGATCGCATCGACCCAAGTAAAAGGCCTTATTCTTCACGGGTCGATGAAGAAGGCCTTATTCTGAGCTTCAGGTGGGATGAACATTATACTGATTTAATTATACTAATTTTGTATTTACCGCTACACTAAGAAAATGTCGTTGGAATCCAACGGTTACTACTTGGTGCGTACATTTGCATGGCGATGAGTGTACATAATAATTTAATGAAAACAAAAATATTGAATGCCATAAACTCGGGTTAGCCTGCATGGCATACATATGATAAGGGAATACAATAGTTAAGGTTATATAAAAAAGAAGATAATTGTGAAAATAAACTAGAGAAATCTGCCTCAACATGTAACGTCGAGTTATCTATAATCTATTAGCGGTTTATTCACACTTTTTGGATAAAAACGTTGAAAATCATCCCATGTATTACGTGTCTGGTTGTTTCCTAAAAATATTATCAGTCACGAGCGTTTTATACTTGTGTGAACATATAAGAACACGAAAGAGTCTTATTTAGGTAAAATTGAAATTTTTACTTATATTTTAACTATATATTTTAATATTTCAATTATTATTAAAATTAACAAAACCAGTGAGAAAATAGGTGTGTTGGTACTGCCTAGTAAGAAATAGTTTTCATGCGAAATATTATTACATTGAGTGCGCACGAATGCAGTGCACTGTCCCTTTTGTTTAATTTTCTATAGGCGGAGGAATATCATGGAAGTAGAACTTAAGCAGGGCTTCAGAAAAGTTGGAAGTAACAGTGAATGGAATATTGTCTAGGTGGTGATGATTCAGAATAACTTTCCTCATTACGTGAGCACTCGTCAGTATTCAATAAAACGTAATATTTTTCGTACTCCGTAAGGTATTTATAAACTTTTGTGTATTTATTTATCTTGCTATTCGTTCCTTGGGGTTTACGAATACGCTAGTATNCTCCGTAAGGTATTTATAAACTTTTGTGTATTTATTTATCTTGCTATTCGTTCCTTGGGGTTTACGAATACGCTAGTATTTTTTTANTATATTTTAATATTTCAATTATTATTAAAATTAACAAAACCAGTGAGAAAATAGGTGTGTTGGTACTGCCTAGTACGAAATAGTTTACATGCGAAATATTATTACATTGAGTGCGCACGAATGCAGTGCACTGTCCCTTTTGCTTAATTTTCTATACTCGGTTAAGCTTTGTTGGCATGAGGCGGAAGAATATCACGGTAGTTGAACTTAAGCAGGGCTTCAAAAAAGTTTTAAGTAACCGTGAATGGATTATTGTCTAGCTGGTGATGATTCAGAATAACTTTCCTCATTACGTGAGCACTCGTCAGTATTCAATAAAACGTAATATTTTTCGTACTCCGTAAGGTATTTATAAACTTTTGTGTATTTATTTATCTTGCTATTCGTTCCTTGGGGTTTACGAATACGCTAGTATTTTTTTAGTAATTTTTCTTTATCAAAATGCACTTCCACGTAAAATTACGCATGAAACTGAAATTTCAAACTGAATTTGAAATAGACTAACGGAACTGTTTATCAAATTTATTTTCTCTGGATGTTACACTCAGTGATATCGAAACTGGGGTACAATGACTTGTTCACTGCATTTCGTACCCAAACAAAATTATCCTTTGTGACTTACATGAGACTTTATCATAAGATACGAGATTTAGAAGTAGCCCCAGTATTATTCATTTAGATGTACTTGCCAACTGGGCCAACACATTTTTTTAACCGTTCAATTTTTGTCAACAGGACTGAGTTGTTTCTACTAGACAAGAAATACTGAGAAAGAATAACCATTGGATTCTCCAGATTGCATTGGACCTCTACAGAAGTTCCGGCCAGGTAAGATTAGCCCTCTATTCCAACATATTGAGTTTTACGTGTGAAAAGTGTCACTGTTCTCTAAACTACAATGATTATGTGAACTATTTTTCTGTCTATGATATAAATAATGTGTGTTATATAAAGAAAGGAAACCTGTACCACCAACAAGGTTTTACATCGGTTGAGGAATTGTGGTATGGGTAAACGTAAATTTAGACAATCTTATCTAAGAATTTAGAAACAGCATGATCGTGTACACACTAAACTTAAGTTGGTGACATCAGAGGATTAAATATCAGTCTTTGAACGTGAGTTAACAAGCTTCTACCAACAAACGAAATCATACATTAAAGATGAAGTGCGCTTATTTTTATCTTCTACTCAAGTCAACAACACCAGCCAGCAATTTTCAGTCATAACTGTCAAAACCTCAGTGAAATAGTCACGCGGGCTTTTTTTTTTACATTTATTTTTCCATCAGAACCACAGCCACACAGCTCCCATTTAAAATACGCTGTGCCAGACCCATCTATATCGTACTTCAGAGTGCTTACAAGAAAACGAGTTACGATACTACAGTAACACATAGCGACCTAACAACTAACATTATCGAAGGAATCGTCCCATTGTAAAAGCATTAAAGCATTTATTTCATAGCATAATTAAGTCATTATCTTGTTCTTCGACCCTAAGGAAAAGCCAATACGCCTATGCTAAATAAATATAGGCCGGAAGTCCTCGAGGGGTCTGGGAAGACAAACAAAGCAAGCAAAAAATGTTCGCCGGAAGCAAAGTTACATATCTGGCAGCACGAAGAGCTCAGAAATAACAAGCTCGCATAAACACCAAAAGGGGGAATATTCTGTCCGTTTTAGGCTGACGTAATACGCCAAATCAAGTACAAGTATGTTTAAGGTAAGGGTTAAATTCTTAGGCGAGTAACGACTGCAATATTATGGGCTTAAGGTTATGACTAAGTCTGCGCATAACATCAGGGGAGTCTTTAAACTGTTTTGCTATTATATGTTTATTTTACATATGGGAGCTTTAAAAGAAGTAGTTTATATATTGCACAGACAAGGGTTTAAAATAGCAAACAAGCCCATATTAACTGGCTTAATGTCAAAAGTTACCGACGTTTTATGAGACACATATCAATATACATGGAAATACCGCTAAAGTTTAATTAAAAAGAGACCCACATTAATTTTATTTCTTAAACATTTCAATAAGAAAATTCAAGCAGTATATTTTACAGTGTTACGAAATGTATGTATTTTTCTGTTGTATGCAACACAAATCCTTCTTTTCTGACAATTCTGGTAGTGTGTGCTACTTTTTAGTATGTTCCATGTGTTTCACATTCGGGCGTAATGCTTCTTTGAAGATCTGCCACCTTCTANTGTGTGCTACTTTTTAGTATGTTCCATGTGTTTCACATTCGGGCGTAATGCTTCTTTGAAGATCTGCCACCTTCTACCTTAATTTCGGCCGGCCTGGCGCTTGAACTGTGTCGCAGAGTGTTCGCAATACAGGTTTTTCTACGAAACTATTAAACGTGTGTCCAATAAGCTGATCTACGAGAAGAACGAGCAATACAGACGAGACCTGTTGAGTGCTTTCAAGAAGTCACGAACATTGGAAACACGATTCCAGAACACTCTTACATATGTAAAAAACTGCTTTTCAGAATCACAGTGTCCCAAAATATACGCGTCAGATAGGTTACATACGAAAATACTCAAGGGGAAGAATGTTTATATCGGAAAAATCGATATTATTTATATTGGTTATTTATAAAAGTATTGTTTTATAAAATATATATCGAAAGAAAAATATCGATTTTAGGTAAGGTACATCGGAATCCAATATTTCATGTAATAAAGTACTTGACAAATGTAAAATTACTTGAATATTTTATATTGAGGTCACGAGGCATTGCAAAAAAATGTGGTGTCTGTTTTTTGTGCATATTCCCAAAATAAACATAGTAATTTTTAAATTGAATTTATGTTTTCAAAAAAGAGCTTATTGAAAGAGCATCTCGAAAATATTTGTTTGCAACACCTAGAAAAAAAATCTTGATTTAAATAAAAATACCGTTGAAATATATCTACGAGTTGTATTGATATATCGTGGACATAATATCGTCATTTCGATATATCGATATTTTTTCAACATTACTACTCAAGGGCCCCGTATTGAACATTGCTACAGACTTCCCACCGATAAAATGATAGGGAACTCCCACAGTTACACAGGAGCCGCGGCGGCGTAGTGGTTAGACTACTCGCCTCCCACAAAGGCGAACCGGGCTCGATTCCCGGCGGGATCCGCCCCCCCC
>NQII01001822.1:101743-135411 GCA_002778355.1 Clitarchus hookeri
GTGGTCGGCGGGTTTTCTCGAGGATCTTCCATTTCCCCCACCCTCGCTATAGGCCTACCCACCTCGCATCACTCTCATCGCTCCACGGCGAGAACACTGCACGCCAGTTCAGAGCGTTGCGCGCTTAGCGGCGACGGCGCACCTGATGCGCGTGGCAGTGTCGCCCTTATCGCTCCCTCGCTTCTCCACCTTCACGCTCGAGGGTGGTGGACGCGGTCTCCTACGTCCGGCGGCCACGACGGAGATTCTCGTCCCGGCCGTCGTAAACTGTCGTCTCCGGAGGCAGTTTCCTTTCACGCGAGGGGACATCTCGCGGTATCGGCGCGACGTCCGTGGAAGGGTTACGCCGGCCCTGTGGCTTTTACTCGTTCCTCGCGTCGCGGACTACCGTGCGAGACGTAATTTACGGCCCCGGAGGAGGCGCGCCCTTCCATTTTCCCCCTTGTTGCCCCCTTACGTAAGGCTCTTACCGGGGGATGCCGGGTGATTTACAACAGTCGCCGCGGTCCGCCGCGGGAGGTCGGCTAGCCGGCGGACGGTAGTTACCCGCTGTCGTCTGCGACCCACAGGTGCGCGATGACGCCCCCTCCTGGGACCTCGGTGCGGCGGAGCCGGGGGCTCATCACAAGTTACTCGTTTCCTTTCAAGTGAGTGGGTGAAGAGATCTGGGCAGCTCTTAACAACGAGGTCGCGAGAGCTGATTAGGGTGAAGCGAGGTGAGCGTGGAGTAACGCTGGAATGCAAGGGCGGGAGAAACGTGAGTTCCCCGAGGAAACCCCCGCCAACCAGCGGCGCCGTCCGGCACGATTCCCACATGCCGGGGGTCACCCCCGGAGTCTCTAGGATGTTTTCGTTCCCTCGCGAAATCACGAAAAGAGGTATCCTAGACACCTTTAAGTGTTCGTTTGATGCCACTGTTTTCGATATCGCACTCTAAAGGCAATTTCACACGATCAAATATTTTATTGAATTCAACCAACTGAATTCAACTTATTGAATACAGAAAGTGGTCGCATGCACTTCAATTGATTGAATTTAATGGAAATTGAATTATTACTCAAAGTTTTGAAAGGCTTTCAACACATTTTAAAGTGACAACTTAGAAATTTTCCGAAAATTTTTTGGCAAATAGTTATTATAATCTTCAGTATTTTTCAAACATCTACAATTTACGCACTATGCAAAAATTAATTGTAAAAAAAAANATAGTTATTATAATCTTCAGTATTTTTCAAACATCTACAATTTACGCACTATGCAAAAATTAATTGTAAAAAAAAACATTTGCATGAAAACAATATATGTAAATATTTTTGTAACTTAAATGCGCATAATTTACCTTACGTAGANAAAAAAAACATTTGCATGAAAACAATATATGTAAATATTTTTGTAACTTAAATGCGCATAATTTACCTTACGTAGACAAAATAACCGCGATCGTGACGTCCGAGTGACGTCACATAGCATTCAAGGAATAGTTTTAAATAAATTTGAAGAAAATTTGGAATGAACTTTGATCGTGTGAAATGGACTTAAACGATAACTGATGATTTCGGGTTGTCGTTGCAGAGTCTTATTGTGAAAATATGGCGGGTGTGTGGTACAGGTTATTGTTATTTGTAACTGTGGGATATAAATATCGTAAAGTACCGTACCTTCATCCAGAAACATAAAAATACATTTGAAAACAAGAGTATTTTATGTCAACAATTAACCTTTTTGTTTAAATTTTTGAACCATATAAGCAACAGTGCAGCCAGAATATTAGGAGGTTATTGAAAAATTTAATTAATCAAAGTACAACTAGCACATGTTCACGAAATGACAGCATGTGTAGGTGTACATAGGACATCGCATGTACAGAGTTACGAAATACAGAAATACACGATGCGGACAGCAAGTTTGAGACAGTTGATGAACGAAAGTTAACGTTTTACAAGAATAAACCAATTGTTTAATACTAACATTTAAAACTGTCCACATGCAAAATTAATATGTTGAGTTCTTTACTGCTTCTGTTAATTTATATTTTCAAAATGCAATATTAATATTTTTATTTAAAAAGAAAACTCCCATATTAAAGTTGAGTTCGTGTAAGTAATGTTGCCATCTTGCACTTGCTACAGAAAACAAGAACATCGCCAAAGGCCCGGAGGGCTGTAAAGAAATATGACTTGGAATACGAATTTGCCTTTGTCAGAAATATTTTAAGTTTCAGAATAATCCACTCAGATAAGGTTGGAAATTAGAGTANGAATACGAATTTGCCTTTGTCAGAAATATTTTAAGTTTCAGAATAATCCACTCAGATAAGGTTGGAAATTAGAGTAGATTTTTCTGTCATGGGTATTCTGTGACTAGTATCAAATTAATTGGTGGTGGAGTGTTGGGAACACTGGAATGGCCATAGAAAGCACACACAGTCATCGCCCGCCTTNTATCAAATTAATTGGTGGTGGAGTGTTGGGAACACTGGAATGGCCATAGAAAGCACACACAGTCATCGCCCGCCTTGTTCCGCTAGTGCTGAAAAATTCTCGAACATTGGCTCAAAATTGTCCGCAGAAGTCTAACAATCATGAGTTCAAACATTTACCAAGATTTATAGCGGTTGACAGTAATTTTGGTCTATGAAAAGTAGTAAGTTTAAAGAGTACGTTGTTATTTTGATAAAAAAAGACATCAAAGTAATTTATTGAAAACTAGTCAGTATTTGTATCCTGCATAGAACAGAAGATGTGCCGTGGTTAAGCAACCACGAAGAGAAAGATTTAGTGATAAGTCTGTACCATCAAAATTGCTGGCAGAGAAAATACATAATTGTTTTGTGACTGATTTTAAACTGAATTTTCGACTGAAACATTTGTTTCTTTCTTGCCAACAAAAACCTTCAGATTCGTTCTTCACAAAAGTATAATTTCTTTACTTAATGAGGCGCTTAGAATTGTATAGGCTAGTGCCATTCGTCTACATGTATTTAATAATTTAATTAGCTTTCGAGTATGAATTATAATGAACAAGGTTTAATGCTACTTTGGGTCTACCAGTTTATTGTTCTCTTTGGTAAAGATACCATATTTTCTCTGCTGGCGAGGTTTCCATTTCAGTAGAGCTGTTTTTTAGTAATGTTTCGTTTTATATGTATTCTCATTGGTGAGGAGTCTGGTGTACCGTAATTCTAATGGAAACTCAGACATTTCAAGTGCAGTTGAATTCATTCACAACGAAATGTACACCACTGAGCTGGTAAAACTCTCGGTCATGAATATTCCTCCATAACAACACGATCACACTGTTCGATACTTGTCAGAGAAAGAGACTTCACAAGTAAGCCAGGTTTTTTTTTTTTTAGCAGAACACGATAGATGCACAATATATAGTAGAAAATAAAATACCTATACATTTTATTGGATATTTATTGAAAAAAGGTTATATTATACTTTGAGGCTCCAGCCTATGATTGGAGGGTTCTAATGCTCTAATCGTGAATAAGTCACGGGCGCATGTGCAAGTGTTCGATATAACAGTTGAAACTTGTGGACATCTTCCTCATTACGCGTATATCTTCTTTACGCTAATGAAGACCGCAGACGGAAATTAAGTCAAGCGCGCATGGGCTGATTACATTCGCGGGATGAACGTCATTTACTTCCAGAAGTTACGACCGCGAGAGATTGCCGACGCGTGCTTTATGAATCGCTGGAGATGGAAATTACCGAAGTTTTCTCGAAAGGAAAAAAGAATGTATGAAGAGAGAATGGTAGACGGAGTGGGGTGGAGGTGTTCCAAGGAAAGGGTGGTAACGCCGATTACCTGGCCTGCAGGCAGCTACTCAGCTGTTCTGGCGTCGGGCAATGATCGTAAATGTTTATTGCGATCGGTCGGCCGGCCAGCTAACGGGAACGGAATTAGCTGGAACCTCCCCCCAACCTCCCTCCTGACTCAACGCTATCCCGAGCCAACAGTTTTTCCATTCCCTTTCTCAACATCCCTTCGGGCCCTTCCATTATCTGCAGTCGTTCCTTCAGCGTCTTTGGCGGGACGCAAGTGCGCTCAGCGCGGCTCCCGTAAAAAAAATATCGAATTGGTTACAAAAAAAAAGTCGAAGCCTTGAGTTTTTTACGTCGAACGGTTATGCGTGCTGGAGGAGACCTTGAGGGTCACCCACCCATTGACGGCCTGACGCGGCGAGTGTCCACGCAGGTCTGGTCAGGGCGAGAGTTTGATTTTCACTGCGGGGGCGGGAGAACTTTTTTTTTTTTACCAAGCGAATAATTCGTGACTTTCGGAGATTTGGTTTTTATGGCATGGCACGCGACAGAAAATTAAAATATCATGCACGTCATTTGTAAAGTTTTAATGTGTCTTATAAGTCGTACATGATACACAAAGTAATAACACTGTATATACGGTTGGTTGGTTAAACTGTTCAAGACCAATACAAATCAATACCTAAGTTATTTTCAACGATAGATTTGTAGAAGTAAAAGTTATGATTGGCAATGTAAGGAAATACAGTAGTGATGATAATACAAACTTATATCAGCGATGGAGAAAATTTAAAGAAAACCCTTTACATAATTTTATTATCATATATTATTAATTTTAAGGGCGGGAAATCATTTTCCCGGCAGAGAATTAGTTTTTATCCCATGAGCTAGCGAAAAAAAAATGAGAGAATTAATTCCTTAGCATCAACCCCTTCCCCCCTTCATTAGCAAATTGATGCGCACACTCGCTCCGGTACTGTCCTAAACAGACTTTAGAGTCAAGTATAGTACCTCGGCCAGACCACGTGTATTGATCTAAGTGCGAAGGTCTCGATAACAACGTGGGAAGATACAGAAGGCGCGCGACTGCAGCAGACTTGGGGTTGTCTGGTTGTGTTATGGCCACTTTGCACGGCGCCACACTGCGTAAATTCTTGTTCAAGGTCTACCGTAGCAACTTTTATACAAAGCTTTCGCTATGGCATTTGTCACCTCGTACCACCGGATCCCATACACACCGACAACAAAATATGGCAGAGGTAACCAAGTTTCTGCACGCATAACCCAATATAAGGGCAGAAGTCGGATTTTTTTTATTGGTACCACCTGTTAAATAGTCATGGCAACATAACTGTGTGTTGTGTTCCTGTCTGTGATTGTATCTGCAGCTATGAATACAGTTTCTGCAACAGAGTTCCCCTACTACGGAACAGATAGTCCCTTCAACGGAACAACTTCAGCAGTACTTTGTTTCGGCTACAAACAGAACTGTGATAAACTAACAGAATGTTACGTTACTGGTAGAGAAGCGTGGTTTCTGCTACCCTGAAGCACGATTAGATAACTGTTCCGTTGTCACTTCTCTGTTGATTTTTTTTGAGGTTACACTTCTTTTGGCGTGTTGAGGGTAAAAGTGCAACGGAAGTTGCGCGCGCACAGTGTAACGAAATTCGACAGTGAACGTGGTAGGGGTACGACCCAACGCGCATGCGCGTATCGTCTATCTATATACAAACGCAAGTTACACACCATAGCACGTAGTTATATTTAAAACCGATATAAAATTAGTTCATGTAATAAGCAAATTGAAAAAAGCATTTCATTTATATAGTTTGAATTAAATTATGGCATGGGACAAGATCATAATGAATATAAGCGTGAAATGGTAACATTCGTAATACAATTTTATTTTAGTCACGCCAAAGAATTATAACTTCTAACGCGCGTACATAAGTACACGCACCCATTTCTTTTTTCACTGTACCAGGTGTGGTAACAGGACCTGTTCTATTTCCCGTGGCACGTTTCATGCCAGCTTTCGTACATGACCAATAACATTTAAGTTGTGGAGCGTAAGGCACTCCTCGTGGCCAATAGTTGAAACTAATTGATTATGAAACCAAAAAAATATGTCTTTATCTCGACTATAATTTCGTAAGGTTCATGTCTTCGAAATACGACAAATAAAATAATATTGTTAATGATAACTTTTACTAAAGATTTAAAATCTCCCACATTTAATAACGATTTCGCAGGACGATTTTTAAATGAACAGATTACACTTATTTAAACTTTGTCAACACAATAATGATCTGATAGCGCTGTAACATAGTCGTGATTTAGGAGTCTGATTTTAATTTTCGGAACGAGTCAAAAACCCCGCCGGACTTTTTTCCCACTACTTAATACACATCTGCACATCTTTACGCTAACAAATTAATATGTTATGCAATTTTTTTTAATTGTGCGAATACTTGACAAAATACTTTGGTAATTTCACATAATTATTTTTAAGTATTAAAAAAGACATCATTAATCTTTAAACTGTTCAAACCGCCAATATTAATAAATGAGTGTAAATATTTGATAGTTACTGGCTAGTAATTATACCAGTGGTAGCCATATTGACTTCGAAACGTATACTTAACTGCGTACCAACAGTGTGTGGCAGGAGCTCCTGCGAGACCTGCTACCCGAGCCTGCATGCAAGCAGGTATAGAGGTTTCTATGGCATAACTAGTCACGTGATACTTGCTGACACACGCGCAAGGCGAGGGAATATTTGTATGACTTTACCTCTGCGATTGTGGTCCAGGAATGAACTTCACTTACGACTTCCGCAATATCTACGTGTGCACAGTGTCTGAACATTTAGTTGTGATACAGTTTAAAGGTAAAAAGCTGTGAAAGTAGGGACGAGAAAGTGGCATTTTACAGGCGGCTTTAAAACCGCTAACAACACTCACAGGCAAAAAGCATACATAAAATTGAATTACAAAAAAAAAAAAAAAAAAAAAAGCCAAAAAAAAACTGCTGTGTAACGTTGAGCTTACTTAAACAAGTTAATTCAAGTATTTAACATACAGTACTTAAACAAGTTAATTCAAGTATTTAACATACAGTACTTAAACAAGTTAATTCAAGTATTTAACATAAAGTACTTAATCTTTAGTTGTTTCTCCGTCTCGAAACAGTTTTGTAGTACACATTATAAGAACACGAGAAGGATTCAAATGTGTAATAGAAATACTTCCTGCTTACTCACGAAGTATTAAAATGCCGTATCTCTTTTTTATATTAGCCTATAGACGCCGTGGTTTGAATTTCGACGTATAGTTTAAAAAACTCCTTGTATACGTGTGTGTTGTCGTCTTCATTATGCCGATTATTGACCGCAGGGATTCTTACTTAACCTTTTTTGGGCAAAATATTTTTGCGGGACATTGGGTTTTTTTTAAACAGTACCAAAGTAATACTGTATAAATAATTGAATTGGTCATTAATTTTATAGTTGAATTATTTTAATGAAGCAATTATAATGTATTATCAAAAACGTGGATATTCATGAGTGATAAATTGTAGGCAGGACAAATAGTGAGTAATTATAATTAAAAATTCAAGTCTTTTAAAACATAAAATTCCAAGAATAATTACACTGAAGAGCCAAAAAAAAAAAAAAACTGGTACACCTGCCTAATATCGTGTAGGGCACCCGCGAGCACGCAGAAGTGCTGCAAGACGAAGTGACATGGACTCGACTAATGCCTGAAGGTATGCAGGAGGCATTTAAANAAGTGGCATGGACTCGACTTATGCCTGAAGGTATGCAGGAGGCATTTAAATCTGCGCCAATTTGAGAAAGGGTTGCACGTCTGTCACGTTTAATGATGCTCGCCAGCCGTCGTTTGTCCCGTTCGTTCACGATATTTTTCCGGCCGCAGCGATGTTGAAGATTTGATGTTTTACAGGATTCCCAATATTAACGGTACACTCGTGAAATGGTCGTACGCGAAAATTCAAATTTTATCGCTACCTCAGAGATGCTATGTCCGATCTCTCGTGCGCCGACTATAACGCCACGTTTATACTCACTTAAATCTTGATAACCTGCCATTGTAGCAGCTGTAACCGATCTAGCTGCCGACCGCATCGCGTTACTTTGATTGGTTCCATACCTCTGTTATTTGCTTACGCACGCCTATACCAGTTTTTCTGACTCTTCAGTGTATTTAAATCAGTCCAATGTTATCCTTGGTGTGGATTTGTGTCCTAATAAATAAAGGCCCAAACGTATGATACGCAAAACGCAACTGTTTTATTTTCCCCTACCCACAAGAAGCACAACAAACGTATGACAGTGTTAGTAAGGCACAACCAAACAACTGAAATAAATTCAACTTGCTCTTGTTTAATGATTTCACTGA
Organism: Clitarchus hookeri; assembly: GCA_002778355.1. Taxonomy (NCBI): domain Eukaryota; kingdom Metazoa; phylum Arthropoda; class Insecta; order Phasmatodea; family Phasmatidae; genus Clitarchus; species Clitarchus hookeri. The sequence goes on from NQII01001822.1 coordinate 109,941, forward strand.
TCATTCAGCCGTAGAACGAGAACTGAAACTGTGAAGCAGCGCAGCGCCCGGGACGATGACTTGTCTGGCAATTCTCAAAAGGCGTGTTTAGTTTTAAATTACGTATTTTGGTTAATTAACATTTAATCTACGATGACCCATCCCGAAAGCCATGACGACCCATATTAGTTTCTTGACCCGTAGGCTAAGAACTTTAGTCCTGTCCCCATCTCGATCCACGTCGTCCATTCTTCTAGTTCGGCCCTCTGGTAGCGTTAACATTAGCGCCAGCCTCATTTATTTCATGCTGAAGACAGGGAAACTTCATACAATTTTTTTTATCAGCCTCTCGTTAACAGAGAGATCTCCATCCATTTAAACATGAAGAGATATCGTAGTTGCTACTCCANTCCATCCATTTAAACATGAAGAGATATCGTAGTTGCTACTCCAATTATGAGATAATGACTCAATTTACTTCATCCAAACCACCGAACGTACATACGAAATTATAGTTTTTTATGGTCGCACTCATTATGTTGTGACGTTATTCCAGGGAATTGCTCTGCGTCATAATCTAGTCATAAAATTATTTTATACCCCTCCCCCTTCTCTTATTTCCCACCACCTGTTACTTAATCTTCTGGCAGTGTTAACTGTACGGAATAAATNTATACCCCTCCCCCTTCTCTTATTTCCCACCACCTGTTACTTAATCTTCTGGCAGTGTTAACTGTACGGAATAAATTAACGCGATTACAAAAAATTATAACGAGAAAGGACATCAAATTTTCTTGTTGTTACAAAACAACTTTCTGGCTTCAGAAATGTACCACCATATGTAGACCTTGGTGCATTTACTCTGTTGAAGGTATTAATTCAGTAACCAGCTAATAACTTGAGGCCACTCAAACATCCATGTCTTAGGTAAGATTATCATAAACATGAATACNAATTCAGTAACCAGCTAATAACTTGAGGCCACTCAAACATCCATGTCTTAGGTAAGATTATCATAAACATGAATACACACGTTTGTATTCCCCTATGATGTGTTTTAAACTCATTTGTTTTTCAAGTCTCTTAATTTTTTCTTATATGTACAATATTTAACAGTCAAAAGAGTTACAACACATAATCAGGGAAGTAAAGTATTATTCATCGTTACAGCTAATGATACGATCTTACGATTATTTATGATATCATAGGTATTAGACGAAAGTCTTGAAATAAAATTGCAGAAAAAACTTATGGCGTAAAGGAAATGAATTCAAAATCTCACATTGCCAAACGGTAGTTGTAGTCAATATATTCACCTTTCAGACTGGAGGTTCTGTATTAGAACTATATCTCCTGCTTGAGAGTACGTACGTAACGTTTAAATTTGTGAACCTAAGTATCTTTCTTGCAGCTCTCCAACCAGTTAGCTAAGTACGATATCGGAAAATGCATTTAGAAGTTAATAAACTCGTAATACGCGAAGTTTTAAAATAATGTGCAGGTGATGTTTTACTAAGTGTGCATGGGATCCTATTAAACCGCTATTGTAGCCTTGATTAGTCAGAATATTTTCATTATAGAACATTTAGAAACTCAAAATGTTTCGCATTGTTTTTTCAGTAGTTAAAAACCAACTTTGTTGAATGACAAATGCATTTTTTTTTTCTTTTTTTTTTGNAGAACATTTAGAAACTCAAAATGTTTCGCATTGTTTTTTCAGTAGTTAAAAACCAACTTTGTTGAATGACAAATGCTTTTTTTTTTTTTTTCTTTTTTTTTCGGAAATGTTTTATTAAAAAGTGTTAGTTGATTCGATAGCGTATTATGATACAGAATAAATTTTGCTGTTCTCTAAATTTTGTGCAACCATCATCATTAATTACAGCAAATGCTATTTATTTTTACTTTCTTGGTATATGAAAAATATCTACTTCATGCCACAAATTCGTAGTCCGATTATTCTGCAGCACTTAATCTAACCAAATTAATCACACTTTAGCAATGTCAGTGTCATATGTGGTTGTAGCTTTTTGTCACTTAAAATAAAGCACTTTGGACACGTAAATAGCAAAATGTACAATAACTGTAGCATAAGTTTCTTTGCGATCACGTTCTCACTTTGTTCGCTGCTCACAGAACGTCGAGGAAACGACTGCATTACTCATAGGAAATAGGGGCCGCGGTGGTGTAGTGGTTAGACTGCTCGTCTGCCACCAAGGTGAACCGGGTTCGTTTTCCGGCGGTGCCGCTCCCGAATTTTTGCATGCGGGAATCGTGCCGGACGATGCCGCTGGTCGGCGGATTTTCTCGGGTACCTCCCGTTTTACCCCGTCCTTGCATTCCGGCGTCGCTCCATACTCACCTCGCTTCACCCTTACAAGCTCTCATCATCCCGATGTTAAGAGTCTCTTCACACACACACACGCTCATAGGAAATTACCACGAACACAAAAATGAAGACGAACTGTACTCAGGAAATTGCCCGTGCACCCATTTCGAGTGGGGTCTGAACGTTTCCACACTTCTCGGTTGTACCCTTCGTGACCCAGTTTTGGACTTGGTTGGAATGGAACAAGGTTCAAGGTTGGACTCCCTGACTACGAAACAGAGTGGATTCCCTTGTCGGCGAGGCAATTAAAGGTCTGGCGTTTAATTAGAGTCCGCAAGAGAAATGCGGCTCGTAGCTATACCCACACACACACGCACGGACAAGATACACAGCACACACATTCGTAGTGTTGCAGCCAAGATCCGTCTTCAAAGACTCGCGCCGAGGGCATGTATGTTGTTGAAATTGGTGGAGCGAGGAAATTACATTCGTGTTTCGCTGTCTGTAAATGAAAAATATGATTTTAATACTTAACGAGTGACCTCTTCTTTTTCTTTACCTGAAATACTTGTCCAATTAAACGTTTCTTTATAATCGGATAAGTTTTCAACAATAACCTTAATTAACATAGTCATACCATCGTATTCCAGAGACTATAAAATGGGTAGAACAAAAGTCTAATTTTAATAAGCAAATTAGTGTAGACTGCTATTATTGTCATTATCTTATAAACAGGGAGGCACATAAATGATTTTGTAAACCGCCAGCCATGAAAATTGCAACACCAAGGAGGACGCACATGAAGTCTCCACATTAGGGGAATGTATAGAACAGGCCAGGCCAATGACGTGGCGACAGTCACCCCATCGAGTGCAAGTACAGACATCTGGTGCGTGTGGACCATACAACCTCATTAAACACACTCGCCAAAGAGTTCAGCAGTTTGGCACATCAAGCTGTGTCCGCACGCACGTTTCGTCGCCGTCTGCAGTATCGCATTGTCAAGGCTGCTCACCATAGGCGCCCGTGTCTACAACGGTGCGTGCAACGTCGGGCCTGGAGGAACGAATGGCATGCCATCATCCTGTCCGACGAATTACGCTTCTGCTTGCCGCACCACGATGGTCGCATCCGTGTCTAGCGGCACCGTGGAGCGCGCCTGGCCGAGTCCTTTATTATGCACCGTCATACCAGTCCAGCACCTGGAGTTATGGTATGGGGTGCCATCGGATCCCAGTCCCACTCGCGCCTAGACCGCATCGCTGGTATGCTGACCATCAACCGTTACACCATAGTGTTGGAGCCTGTTGTCCCCTTCCTTCAGGTCCAGCCTGGGGCCTTACACCAACAAGACAACGCGACCGCTTGGGCTCACATAGTTTGACAGCTCCTGGGAGATCACAACGTCACACTTCTTCCTTGGCCTGCGCGTTCACAGGATCTCTCCGCACATCGGAAACGTCTAGTCCATGGTCGGACGACAACTGGCCTGGCACAGGACACCCGCGGCCGCAACGGAAGAACTTTGAGCACGCATCGAAGCATCTTGGGTGGAGATACCCCAGACAAACACCCAAAGTATCTTCCTATTAATGCCGTATCGTGTGGCAGTGGTTATTGCCGCCCGTTGTGGGGCCACATCACACTGATTTCCCCAATGTTCTGTACATCATAGTGAGCTGCAAGAGTAATCACGTAATCTGTGAATGCTGGGTATTCTGTCCAATGAATCTATTTGCAATATCTGACGTCCTTCTTGGTGTTGACATTTTAATGGCCAGCAGTGCAATTCTCATAAAAAAAGTATGTGGTAAATGTGCAATATTTTATATGTCTTACAAGACAATTTTGGCAACTGGTTTCCGAACAAATTGTTTGCAAGACGTAAACAAATTTTTACTGTGAGTGGACAGCGACGCCGGACTCCAGACATCTACAGACATCAGAAGTCTGCTTCGCGAGTATAATTACTGTCTCTGTTTGCCCCTGTTTGTTGACTATGGCCTGAGAGGGCTGCAAGTAGGGTTTTCTGGGGATGCTTACTTTGAGGCAACTTTTACTGCCGTCAAAAAAAAAAAAGGAGGGGTGAAAGTCCTGGTGGAGTCAGCAAGCTAAAAAATAACTCCAAGAAGCGGGAGCGGCTTTGGAGTTAAGGGATGCTACCCGCATACAATCCATCCCGAGCCCCCTCTTTTTTTTTTTACGTCCGCGTCGTGTAAACAAGAAGTTACTACATCTCGGTTTGTTTACAGCCGATATGTTAGAAGCCTTCCCTCCACCCCCACTGCCGGTAGTTTCAGATGGGAAAAGCGGACCCACGTCGTGGTTGTTTCCGAGCAGTGTTACGACTTCGCCATGTTGACACACTTAGCCGGAAATCGGTTTCCAAATACCGGATCTAAATTACTGCTTGTTGACAGGCGAAGCCGAGCCGCTGGTTTAATAATAGCATCTACCTAAAGAAGACGCAGTTATGCCTGCCAGAAACAGGAATCAAACCTTGATACTTGAAGGCCTTTAAAACTAGGTAANCCTAAAGAAGACGCAGTTATGCCTGCCAGAAACAGGAATCAAACCTTGATACTTGAAGGCCTTTAAAACTAGGTATCTTTACGTGCTGCACGAAGATATACGTAACTCGCCACGAATACGTACCATACCGATTTTGAAACTGAATAAAATAGTGTGGTTAGGAGCGAGGGATTGATGTTTATAAAACAATTAAAAATCCATCTTGCTTGCACATACGTGGAACTGTCAGTAATTTTTAAGTAACATAAATTACAATGTTTACAGTTAACCCCAGTTTTCACAATATTGACCCACATTTTGAATTGGTGGCTGTAAACGTTTTTGATTACTATCAAAATTATAAATTTTTAGCAAAGGACTGGCTTCCAGATAATTTTATCCTATCTTACAACCTAGATGGGCATCCAGAAGGACAGAAACGGCAATATCTTAGTTGTAAGGCAAACAAAAATATATCCAAACTAATAAAGCAGGAACCGTAAATCACTTCTTCATACACAGATCCCTTACGTCAAACCATCTCTCTTGGGCTTTTCTGGTTGGTTTAAGTAACCGCATTCTTTCCGGTACTAAAAGAGTGGGGGTTTCTAAGAAGTTTACGTCGCTGCAATGAAGATTATCAGTGGATGTTTGAAAGGATTATTTTATCAGACCGTATTCCATAAAAACACAGGCTTACACAAATTTTCATAAGTATGCGACTATTTACCCCCTTACAAGATCCATTTTGCTGGATAATTTACTAATCACTCTACATTGTTAAGTATCGTCCTAAACAAAATAATAATTATATAAATGCGCTGTGCCATACAAGACAACGACCGATATAATTGAGGTCATGACATCTGCAATAAAAAGCAGAAGTTCAATTAACGATGGAATTCCTAGTCGTTCATATTTTATCTTCACTGGAATATATAAATAAATCTACTATAGGAAACAAGAAGACTAATTATCGGTAGGATTCTTATCCATTTAGGTTTTATTATTCACTGATGTATGTACATAGAAACATTGAAATTGGAATGATCTATTAACGCATAAATTCAAAACAGGTGAAGTCCGTGAAATTTCAAGTTTATCACGAATAATATTTAAAAAAGTACCTCGTACANCCTAAAGAAGACGCAGTTATGCCTGCCAGAAACAGGAATCAAACCTTGATACTTGAAGGCCTTTAAAACTAGGTAACTTTAAGTGCTGTACGAAGATAAACGTAACTCGCCACGAATACGTACCATACCGATTTTGAAACTGAATAAAATTGTATGTTTAGGAGCGAGGGATTGATGTTTATAAAACAATTACAAATCCATCTTGCTTACGCATACGTGGAACTGTCAGTAATTTTTAAGTAACATAAATGACAATGTTTACAGTTAACCCCAGTTTTCACAATATTGACCAAAATTTTGAATTGGTGGCTGTAAACGTTTTTGATTACTATCAAAATTATAAATTTTTAGCAAAGGACTGGCTTCCAGATAATTTTATCCTATCTTACAACCTAGATGGGCATCCAGAAGGACAGAAACGGCAATATCTTAGTTGTAAGGCAAACACAAATATGTCCAAACTAATAAAGCAGGAACCGTAAATCACTTCTTCATACACAGATCCCTTACGTCAAACCATCTCTCTTGGGCTTTTCTGGTTGGTTTAAGTAACCGCATTCTTTCCGGTACTAAAAGAGTGGGGTTTCTAAGAAGTTTACGTCGCTGCAATGAAGATTATCAGTGGATGTTTGAAAGGATTATTTTATCAGACCGTATTCCATAAAAACACAGGCTTACACAAATTTTCATAAGTATGCGACTATTTACCCCCTTACAAGATCCATTTTGCTGGCTAATTTACTAACCACTCTACATTGTTAAGTATCGTCCTAAACAAAAGAATCATTATATAAATGCGCTGTGCCATACAAGACAACGACCGATATCATTGAGGTCATGACATCTGCAATAAAATGCAGAAGTTCAATTAACGATGGAATTCCTAGTCGTTCATATTTTATCTTCACTGGCATATATAAATAAATCTACTATAGGAAAGCAAGAAGACTAATTATCGGTAGGATTCTTATCCATTTAGGTTTTATTATTCACTGATGTATGTACATAGAAACATTGAAATTGGAATGATCTATTAATGCATAAATTCAAAACAGGTGAAGTCCGTGAAATTTCAAGTTTATCACGAATAATATTTAAAAAAGTACCTCGTACANGCATAAATTCAAAACAGGTGAAGTCCGTGAAATTTCAAGTTTATCACGAATAATATTTAAAAAAGTACCTCGTACATTTAATTTGTACAATATGCCTCAATATATGTGTTAAAAAACTTGGAAAATATTCAGTTATAATTCCATAACGATGGATTTCAACTTACGCTTTTTAATAAGATTTTTTCATGTGTTCATTTGTGTTTTCTGTAGAATTTTTTTTGTTTCTGTGTACAGTCACATATTCACAAACTTCTTTAACTGGCAAGAGCAACAAGCTTAATTATTATACCAAAAATAACTAATCTTTCTTAAGTGTTTGTAGACCACGCCGAGTGAATTACGTTTTTATGCCATTGTTATCTACGTTATAAATTCTTTTTCTCTGGCTTATGCAATTCAACTTACAGCTCTCACCTACAAGAAAAATCGTTAGTGAGCTCTGGCATTCAGTAAACGCAGGCCCATCCCGAAGACCGAATTACACATGTAGATTTCGGTGCACCCCAATAAAAATCCCTTCAGTTTTCTCCTGCCGCCAGGAATAATTCCTCGTTCTGCTCGCCCTCCGTTCTATCTCGGATCTTCCTACCCACGGATCATTGTTCGAGCAAAAGGTTTCTGGGTCAAGCCGAATAATAACGTCGGCGCGTTTAAGAGGGCAGGAGAAAAAAGNTCATTGTTCGAGCAAAAGGTTTCTGGGTCAAGCCGAATAATAACGTCGGCGCGTTTAAGAGGGCAGGAGAAAAAAGTTTGGTAATGGGGGGAAGGGGGGCATTGGATTTATATAACGGTTCGCTGGAACGAGAAGGTGGGGTGGGNAAAAAAGTTTGGTAATGGGGGGAAGGGGGGCATTGGATTTATATAACGGTTCGCTGGAACGAGAAGGTGGGGTGGGACTGTGTTTGGGGTGGAAACCCTCTGTGGCTGAGATCTCTCGCCCAACCAACGATCGGGGCCTGGCGTCCTGCTTCAGGGGGCGCCCTTTTATTATTATTATTCCCTGAAGTGAGAGCGTGTTTCACACCCTCCCAATGAGGGCACGCGACGGCGTGTATTGGTGATCTGGATGCTGTTCCTCGGAGGACAGTAGCAGATCTGACGCCATGACGTCGGCACGTGGTGACNGCGTGTATTGGTGATCTGGATGCTGTTCCTCGGAGGACAGTAGCAGATCTGACGCCATGACGTCGGCACGTGGTGACCAGAAGTTGCTGTCGGGAACAACCAGATGCGCGGAGAACGATGGCTGCCGTGCTTCCAGCGGAAAGAACGTGGGAAGATGTAAAGGTGCCCGTGCGAGGTAATTAAACTTTCTTCCGTATAAAATACACACGCGCTCTCCCGCGGGTGATTGTGGGGATTTCAAACAGTTATATTATCGAAATAAAATACACAGACACGCGAAACGCATAATCCTACAAAAAATCGTGAGATTTTTTTTTAAAAATTTAATTTATGTTTTATGAGTATGTCACGTTTCTTGCAGTAAACATGGTGACTTGTAACCCCACAATGACTTTAAGGACACAATGTTTTTATTTTTAACTAGCTAAGGAAATTCTGCCTGCACTATAGATAATGTGATAACCAGTATAGGTACTTTTAAGATGTGGCTTTTAAGATGGTTAAAACACGTTTCACAAAAATACGAAAAAAAAAATTAAATTTTATGTGAATATTACATTTTTATTAATATGTGACAGAGGTTGTTATTTACAGCAGTTCAAAAGACGTGACTAAGTTTTAATCAATTTCGTTTTATCTAGTTTCGTATCAACCATTTGCAAAATATCAGTCTAATCTAATCTCGCGATACTATAACAACATTGTTTATATGTTACATTCTAACAGTGTGAACGAACTGTAACATTAAAAGAGAATCAAAATTTAAAGTTATTTCTTAAAAGCAAAATTTTTATAAAAGTATATCAAATACTGTTTCAAATTTCGCCAAGTTATATTGTAATAAATACGGTTTTTTGGTGATATACTGGTTACTTTCGATAAAAGCATCGCTGCATTAAAACTTCCCTTGAACATAATTCAAGTATTAATACTTTTTTTTAGCAGGCTAAAGTATTAATCTGTCATGATAAATTTTAAAGTATTTCCGTAACCGTATAGTTTAAGAAACAGTTATAGATTACGCACTTTGTTTTTTAGTGTAGAAGGAAGTCGAAAAATATATTAAAGTATTCCCACTGAAAGCAAAAAAAAAAATATATATTTTTGCAAGTCGCGCTAAATATTGTTCTGCGCAAAGGGACATTAAAAAATTGTACGTTATAGACATTTTGAAATATAACTTAACTAATTTTTTGGAATTATTTCAAAAATGACAATTGATTTTCTGCAGTAGAGAGAATGTAGTAAAAATTATATAATACTGAGGTTTTTGTGTATTTAATTTTATATGAAGCACAGACAAAGCTATAGCTTAGCTACTGTGTAGTGGAACATGGACGATGCCTTCAATTCACGTGGAAGATGAACTTGTTACGACCATAGACGCCGACTTATTTATTTATTTATTTTCAATAAGAGGTAAAGTCTTTATGTGACAGTACCCACCATATTTTCTCTACCGTACTATGCGCTGTGTGTTTGTGCACGCGGTTACTGACGTATGTAATACGTATCTCACGTGGTCTAAAGTTTTAAAAATTTAAGTAAAATAATTCCTATTGATATAGACTATTCGCGGTAAAGTGAGAACTTTTTTGAAGCCATCTCATTTGGAATAATAGTCAATAAATATATTTTTTATTGTAGCCCTTAAACGTTAACNAGAACTTTTTTGAAGCCATCTCATTTGGAATAATAGTCAATAAATATATTTTTTATTGTAGCCCTTAAACGTTAACTTCGAGTCTGGTGAAATATGCACACTGTGTTTATTTTTCACTTACATGGCAACATTTATTTTTGAAAAGTGGCGGAAGGATAAAAAATGGCGGATAGGAAAAAAAGCAACTAGGTCATTGAAAGTGTTCACTTCACAGTGAAAAGCCTCTATATTGTAAGATAATAAGCAGTATGTATTGATAAAATAACGATGCAAGCGGTGTGAAATAGGTTATAAATACTTATTGCAAAGTGGAGTAGTGTCCGACGACTGTTTATCAAACCAGAGGGGCTTCGCCTACGATGGTTGAGAAGTGNCCAGAAGTTGCTGTCGGGAACAACCAGATGCGCGGAGAACGATGGCTGCCGTGCTTCCAGCGGAAAGAACGTGGGGAGATGTAAAGGTGCCCGTGCGAGGTAATGAAACTTTCTTCCGTATAAAATACACACGCGCTCTCCCGCGGGTGATTGTGGGGATTTCAAACAGTTATATTATCGAAATAAAATACACAGACACGCGAAACGCATAATCCTACAAAAAATCGTGAGATTTTTTAAAAAAAATTTAATTTATGTTTTATGAGTATGTCACGTTTCTTGCAGTAAACATGGTGACTTGTAACCCCACAATGACTTTAAGGACACAATGTTTTTATTTTTAACTAGCTAAGGAAATTCTGCCTGCACTATAGATAATGTGATAACCAGTATAGGTACTTTTAAGATGTGGCTTTTAAGATGGTTAAAACACGTTTCACAAAAATACGAAAAAAAAAATTAAATTTTATGTGAATATTACATTTTTATTAATATGTGACAGAGGTTGTTATTTACAGCAGTTCAAAAGACGTGACTAAGTTTTAATCAATTTCGTTTTATCTAGTTTCGTATCAACCATTTGCAAAATATCAGTCTAATCTAATCTCGCGATACTATAACAACATTGTTTATATGTTACATTCTAACAGTGTGAACGAACTGTAACATTAAAAGAGAATCAAAATTTAAAGTTATTTCTTAAAAGCAAAATTTTTATAAAAGTATATCAAATACTGTTTCAAATTTCGCCAAGTTATATTGTAATAAATACGGTTTTTTGGTGATATACTGGTTACTTTCGATAAAAGCATCGCTGCATTAAAACTTCCCTTGAACATAATTCAAGTATTAATACNGGTGATATACTGGTTACTTTCGATAAAAGCATCGCTGCATTAAAACTTCCCTTGAACATAATTCAAGTATTAATACATTTTTTTTTAGCAGGCTGAAGTATTAATCTGTCACTATAAATTTTAAAGTATTTCCGTAACCGTATAGTTTAAGAAACAGTTATTGATTACGCACTTTGTTTTCTAGTGTAGAACGAAGTCGAAAAATATATTAAAGTATTTCCACTGAAAGCAAAAAAAANATTTTGCAAGTCGTGCTAAATATTGTTCTGCGCAAAGGGACATTAAAACATTGTACGTTATAGACATTTTGAAATATAACTTAACTAATTTTTTGGAATTATCTCAAAAATGACAATTGATTTTCTGCAGTAGAGAGAATGTAGTAAAAATTATATAATACTGAGTTTTTTGTGTATTTAATTTTATATGAAGCACACCCATAGCTATAGCTTAGCTACTGTGTAGTGGAACATGGACGATGCCTTCAATTCACGTGGAAGATGAACTTGTTACGACCATAGACGCCGACTTATTTATTTTTTTTTTTTCAATAAGAGGTAAAGTCTTTATGTGACAGTACCCACCATATTTTCTCTACCATACTATGCGCTGTGTGTTTGTGCACGCGGTTACTAACGTATGTAATACGTATCTCACGTGGTCTAAAGTTTTAAAAATTTAAGTAAAATAATTCCTATTGATATAGACTATTCGCGGTAAAGTAAGAACTTTTTTGAAGCCATCTCATTTGGAATAATAGTCAATAAATATATTTTTTATTGTAGCCCTTAAACGTTAACTTCGAGTCTGGTGAAATATGCACACTGTGTTTATTTTTCACTTACATGGCAACATTTATTTTTGAAAAGTGGCGGAAGGATAAAAAATGGCGGATAGGAAAAAAAGCAACTAGGTCATTGAAAGTGTTCACTTCACAGTGAAAAGCCTCTATATTGTAAGATAATAAGCAGTATGTATTGATAAAATAACGATGCAAGCGGTGTGAAATAGGTTATAAATACTTATTGCAAAGTGGAGTAGTGTCCGACGACTGTTTATCAAACCAGAGGGGCTTCNGGGGGGGGGTGACCGGCCTGTGCTCGACGTCTGAGATCACGGCGCGCGCCGCCGGACGACATAATCATCTCGCCTGACTTTTGTAGCTCATTCCGAATACCTCACAACATATCACCGGCGCACTTCTTTGCCCAAACACGTGCCATAACCCCTGGCGATACTGATTTCTCCCCTTGTTTTATTCCGGAAAGGAGAACGACGAAGGTGGGCGGGGGAAGGGGAGAGGCACAGTGCTTAATTTTAAGTTCTGTTTTATAGAAGCGTATAAAAGGTAACGAGAGACTGACGTCGGGTTCGTTTTTTTTTTATACCACCGCTGCACTTAACCAGGGTCTTCCCCCTCCCCTGCCGCCATCAACGCCGAGGGGCTTGCGACTGTCTCTAAGGCCCGTTCTCACGCGTCATGTTGAGTTACTTGTTTCTAGCTTATTTCAGTGGTTTAGCGAGGCACTTATTTCAAAACTATAGTCCGTTCACGGTTATTTATAACTTTTGTGAAACCCTGCTAATTTCTACTTCCAGGATAGTACTCCGCCTCAAGCAAACAAAGCTTGGCCGAGTCTAGGAAATTACGCCAAAGAGACAATGCACTGCATTCGTGCGCACTCAGTTTAATAAAACACGCCTATTTTCTCAATGTCTTTATTAATATTAATCATAAATAAAAAATTATAATTTACAACTGAAATATTGGTAAAAATTAAATTTAACCAAAAATACGGTAGTTTATGTCAATACATGTACAAAACGCTTGTGATACACGGCATATTATACAAAACTATAGGATACGTCGTACAGAGAATGATTTTTCAAAGGCTGGATTTTAAAAAAATGTGAGTATACTATAAAAATAAAGCGTTCTTGCAACGTACTCACGCTGCAAAACAAACATAAATTCTTTTTTTTTGTCAAGTAATTATAGCGTAATTAGTGCAGCATAATTTTTTTTTAATTATGAGAAGTTTCTTGCCGTTTCGCAATTACCAGAAAAGGCGGGGATAAAATTTGACAACCACATTTGGACGCCCTTGTACGATGTAAATGCGCTTGTAAAGTAGATAGGCCCTACCCACTCATTTCAGTGGAAATAATGTTATAGCACGTAAAAATGAAAATTCAACATGGCGCGGGTGAGAAAACGCGCGAACCGGTTTGAAGTGAGTTCGTAATACATACACTTTTTTTTTTTTAACAATAAACTATTTCACGTGTGTCCACAACCTGTAGGGTAGTATTCACGCGAGAAAGTAAGCGCTATTAGATGTTCGCGCTCTGCCTCAGATCTGGTTTCAACGCAACTGGAATACGCTGAAGTTAGCCGCAGCGTATTATTCACGTAGGAAGGTGGGTGTGCTGAAACGTCAAACACACACACACACACACACAAGCACATTCGCCACGCTCGCCCACGTGACTTGGAGGTCTAGAGGCGACGTTGGGCGAGCTCGATGTCGGGTACAAGGTCACAGTCCCACTCGGAGCTGTGGCCATCGCCGCTGGCCGCTCAGTACTCGCCGCTCCACTGCATACATTTCTGAACGTACCACGCTTGTTGCAAACGCTATTTTCGAAGCTCTTGAAACGCGGCCGGAATAGGCATCACAACTTAAAATATCCCAGAAAAATTTCTTGCTAAAAAGTATAGGGCCCTTAATTGAACTTTGTTNGAAAAATTTCTTGCTAAAAAGTATAGGGTCCTTAATTGAACTTTGTTACTGGCTTTCCACCATAAAAAATATAGGGTCACCGCTTGAAGTACCACAGGCACTCACACAGCACGATGATAACTCTGTAAACCAATCCAGAACCTTGCGCGGAAAGGCGATGGCGCACTTGATGCCCGTGGCAGTATGGCCCTCATAGAATTCTAGAAAATTTTTCATGTCAGGAACTTGACCTAATGTGGACAACGAAGGCGTTGAGTTAGTGAAACGTCGAATTTTACGGAATTAAGAGCAATATGTAATTGGGAACTCATTACTTGAAGTAAAGAATAAATAAACACAGTTTGTTATCAGATATTAACACACAATGCGAAGTAAAATCAGAAAAACATTACGTCACACTAAATGCAACATATTTAACTATAAATTATGTAGTGATTTAATGCAATGGTACTTTTAAGAATAATGTGAATGGTTAGCCCTACTAATATTTTCTTGTTTAAAAAAATTACCCGTATCTCTTAGTTGGCCTGCCTAGCCTTGGAACGCGGTAACTATTCGCGCCTCTTGTTACGAAAAAAAGACCTAAACGACAGCGCACGCCACTTGACTCGTACGGCCTGTAAATTTGCCGAGATTTACGGAATATTGAGTTAATGAGGTTTTACTATACTAGTTTTAGTTGTTCATTTCTGTTCCTAATGTGCTTTATTTTAAGGTGAAAAGGGGCTAAAACGGGCATCTCACAATAATTTGTAGGTTTGAAATTTTCGGAACAGGCTATTTAACATACCTTAGGGACATGCAACACAACTTTTGTCTTTATTTGTTCACGTTAAAATGATAACGTCACCGTTGAGAATCTCGAGAGTCTAGTGGAGGAGAAAACGCGACTACGCGCCAGTTCAGTGCCTTGCGCATAGAGGTGATGAGGCATGTGATGCGCAAGCATACGTCGCCCTTAGCGCTCCCGTGCTTCTAGCTAGACCTCAGACATGAAAATACCTCCAGTGAGACGGCACCCTTAAGAGTCAGCAGTCGTGATTTTTTTTCCACTCGTTGTTTGTGCAGTTATGCATATCTCAGTAAATAAATTTTATGGAAAATAAAAAAAATTAATTATCTAAACTCGTGCGGTTTTTGTTTTTATCATTATATATATACTAAAAAAAAGTTCCTAAATGAAAAAATTGCATTTTTTTAGTCTACTTTCGTAGTTTCCTTACGAGTTAAAAGTAGGAACAATGACGGGGACGCAGTTTGATCTGTAGGATTTCATCGTGAGTGATAAACTTCCATCTGCTATAGATCTGATTTCCACAATGCAGCGTACCAAGGGAAACACTGCACGCCTTGCTCGTAGGGGCGATGCACCAGGTGTGCTGCTTGTTACTGTTCACCCGTATAGCTCCTTTGCTTCTGTCTCTTAAACGCGTAAAACCAGTTTCCGCGCTCATTGACATTTTAAGGCTTCCGCCTGGCAATTTTGCTCGTCCAGGGCCTCTAGACGCGTGAACCATAAGGCCGACTCTTGCTGTCTCGCCGCTTGCCTCATCACCTCTACGTGACTTTAAGCGGTGGCAGTATATTGTTATGGAATGATCATGAAGATGAAAGTATAAAACTTGTCTAAAGACCACTGTGAAGTTTCTGTGTAGGGAAATTCGCAACTAAAATGTATTCTAAAAACAACCTTACTAACCAATTTTATGGCCGCAAATTTGTTTCCTTCGGAGTTGAATAAGAACTTGAAGCTTGTCTTGGGCACGAAACGTTTCTGAAATTTTTTTCGCGTTGAGACACCGCTACAAAATATCCAATAACATGTTATATAGGCATAGGCTGTTGGCGGTTATCTGAGTACTTTTGAAACCAACCTTTGAAAAATGTCACTGCCTCTACCTGCATGTATTTTAACGGGCAAACTGAAGAGTATGCGTACGGTTGAGTTGGCAAAGACGGATAGGAACTTGTTCCATTTCTTAACGTTGAATAAGTGTTCTCGGTGAACATTTGTAAAGACGAAAATAATTTATTTTGCTTTTTCTTAGTACTGGACATCTAAATGTAATGATTAGAAATCTTGTTAAATATTTGCTTTTCTAATAATTTTAGAGTTTTACTTGACCGACGCACGAGTAAAGTGACCAGGCCCATCGTAATGGTAGTTGAACATAGTGGAAGAATACATAATGCGCATATGAGTAGATCTTAAAAAGGGTTTTCAAAAGTGCTCAGTTTACCATGAACAGTCTTTCCCTTTACCAAACACATGCAATTAAACGCACTGGCCAGCAAGACGCAGCTCTTACTGTAAAAGTCTCCCCTCGTGAAAAGGTTTCTTCTCGAAGATAATGCGTCCATCAGCCGTATCGCTCCGGAGGGCCACCTATGGCTTCTGTAGGTGCTGATAGGCGAATGGCCGGCCCGGGGATGCGGGAATCCTTGAAGATAGAACACCGCCTACAATAAATACTTCACTAATCTGCGCCATTAAAAAGGGGAAAAAAAAGAACGTAAAAAGGACATGTCTTCCTCTCCTGCGTATCTGCGTCTTCCAGGAGCTTCTGTTTTACTGTCACGGTTTCTGGTGCTACTGCTGCGAAGTTCAGTCAGTCCTCACCCCCCCTACAACACCCCCCTGCGAGCATTTACTTTAGTTATTGAATGCGCACGTAAAATATTCATTTCCTAGAATAAACGTTTTACGATGGATCGTTTGAGTCACGTGTTTTCAATACATCTTTCTCTGGCGTATTTTCACTGCGACTTTGCAAAGTGAATNCCCCCCCCTTTCTCACTCGTTGAGTTATAGAAATACACATTTCTTTCATTCCAATATCCAACTGGTGACAGTTGGTATAGCGAAATACTGTTTTCGTTTAAACAAGTATATATTTTTTTAACTCATCATTTCAAGACCTATCGCGAAATTATTACGTTTTTCGGTTGAATATACATATATTTATCTCATATTTCAGGATATACAAGGTGTTTTCAATAACATGTCTAAATTAAAACAACTTCAGTCATGAGCTAATAGAAACAATAAATACTAGTAAAAAAAATGCTTGGAAAGGTTATCTAGTACTTTTAAATTTTAATTGAAGTTAGCAAACCAGCGCAGGGAGTCTTCAACTTTACATACCTGCGTGCACAGCAAGTTGCATATCGCGAAGGCGAACGGAACTGGCGCATCATGCGGTGACCGCCTGTACATAGGCCAACTTAAATAACAACGTAAGACCCTATATCGCCAATATCATAGTTTGTGTGTTGTTGGAGATAAAATGCGACCGCTTCTGGTAGAATTTACTGCTCAATTACTGACCCCCATTTAAGGTGTCCTGTGTGCAGTCGCTCTCCGCATGAAGCGCTAGTTCCGTTCGCCTTCGTGATATGCAACTTGCTGTGCACGAAGGTACGTAAAGCTGCGGGCTCCCTGGGTTGTTTTTACCTAACTTGAACTTTAATTTAAAAAAATACTAGTTTACCTTTTCAAAAATTTCGTCATAGACTATTCACGGTAAAGTGAGCACTTTTGAAGGTCCTCTCATTTGGAATAATAGTCAATAAATATATTTTACTTTAGCCTCAGACGCTAAATTCCGAGCGCGGTGAAATACACACACTGTGTTTATTACTTACATGGCGATCTTTATTTAAAAAATCGGTTAGACGATAAAAATGGTCGAAAGGAAAAGTAACTAGGGCCTCAAAAGTGCTCACTTTTCCGTGAACAGCCTATATTAGGATTGATTGTTTCTATAATACCATAGATGTTGTAATTTTAATTTTGACATGTTATTCAAAAACCTGAAGTAGAGTTTCAAAATAAATAGTTTTACAAGTGTCGAAAAGATAAAATACTTTCGAGACTAGTTAACAATATTGCAACGTTGTTAGTTTTCATGTTGTAAGAAATCTAAGTTATTAATTAGAAATAGACTTTAAAAGTATTACACCGAATAACTTATTTATTGGATATATTTGCCGCATCATGTTGGTTATCATTTTCAATATTTAGTATTAATGAGAGGCCATAACCGCGTGTTTTATATTGTTTAAACTTAACATTTTAGTTTAATTTATTCAACTGATGTGGGAACAGATTTTGCTAGCTGTGCCTCATTAAAATACATTACCAGAAATATAAGGAACACATAATTCTGTGAAATGTAAGATAATGTGCATTTTTTAAAAGCATTTTAGTAGTACCAAAACAGAGAAAACGTACAGTTATATCAAAATTAGCACATGATAATATAGTTGTTAGGCGATATTAGACAGCCAAGGCAAAAAAAAAAAACTGAAATTTTCACCACTATTGTAAAAGTTCTCATGTTCCATTTGACGTGCAGGGAAAATACTCTTAAAGGAAATTATTGAGAGGTGTTTGATTAACTGTTAAATACTTTCGTTGCAAACACATCGTTTGAGTGTTTTCGGCTTCTATTCAACACACGATACACAAGAAACAGAAAACTGTTCGCGAGAGAATTTTTTTTTGTCCAGCGTACTGTAAAAAAAAATCCACCCGAAACGGATGTATCGGGGGAAAGGATGAGTCTTCCACGGACTGCAGTGCTGCCAACTGCTCACCCGAGAGGATTTTTTTTTCTGTGGTGAGAGTGTGAGTTGCCGCCGTGCCACTGGGTCGATGGCTGCATCCCCTTCTCTCCCCGTTCTTCGGGTTTCCTGTTATTCTCCAGAGGACGACGAGGGGGCTGGCAGACACACGAGGGTTTTTTAATGCCCTCCCACCGCCCTCCCGCCATTAGTTTGTTCAGCCCCGCCGCGCCGGTCGCTGTGTTGAACGGTCCAGCAGGGTAACGGAACTCATCCAGACGCAGCATCCCAATGCATTCGCCTGCGCGATCACACGTTGTCACATGCTGTTCGTGGTTATCTAAGCACTTCTGAAATCAAGCTTTGGAAAATGTCATCGACTCTGCGTGCATGTATTTTAACTGGTACACTGACAGGCGTGCGCCCGGTAAAGTTGGCAACGACCGAAAGGAAGTAGTTCCAATTATTAACGCTGAATAAATATTCTCCGGTAAACATTTGTAAAGACTGATATAATTTATTTTGTTTTTTTTATTCAGTACTGTACATTTACATATCATGATTAGAAAAATTTGTTTAATATTAATTTTTGTAATAATTCTGCAGTTTCACTTGACCGATGTATGAGTAAAGTGACCAGGCACTTGGGAACATTAAATGAACTTTTGGTGCACTCTAAACCAGAATCAGTGATATAAATCAGTGAAATAACACTGACTGGAAGTCAGTTGATAAGCTACTACCGACTGGCGAATCAAGCAAATAAACTGGGAACAAGTGACTTACAGCTTTGGAATTCTTGGCATTCAGGGGGAATCACAAATTAATTAGTGAAATTCAGCCACTATATTAATTAGTTGTCTGGAAATTCTTAACAATCGTCAAATTTGCACTGTTTTCACTGATTTGGCTCAATTTTCACTGATTAAAGTTTAGAGTGTGGTAGAATGCATAATGCACATATGAGTAAATCTTAAGAAGGGCTTAAAAAGTGCTCAGTTTACCATGAAGAATATTTACTAAGGATAGTGGCAACTATTTTGTGCCGACGATATTTTTCAGAACGCTATGGTGTCTTGCCATCTTTTTTTATTGGGTGATACGTTTTCTGACATGTCTTCAAAATAATAATTTTTTTTAGGTAGCAGTGTTTTCATTTGCCCATTCAGATAGTGTGCTTGTTTGGCAAAAGTTATGAATTTTAAACCCCTATGACACTACTAATTGTTTTTATCCACGCCCGTTTTCTTGCTCTTTAATAAGGGCTTTATTCGATATTATATGATAAAATTATTTAAAGCATGGCACAATGTAATTTTTGGAAGATAAACAATAGTTGCCATGATTTCTTAATCACCCTTCGTGTGTGTGTATATATATATATATATACTCAGAGCTAACACAAAGTAATCGAAACATAGTATCCCAACCTAACAAGAGAACCTCTAGGACTTTACGCGAATACGTATTTTTACAGTTTAAATTACAATACGAGGTGAATGGGTGTTTTTGCAGTGTAAACTTGCTAGGGGTAGCAAGCGAACAGGTTGGCCGTTGTCACAAGTGCATACACCGTAGCTACTCCCACCGCGTACTTACGAAAACACAAGTGAAATAGCCGCTTTATTCCGCGAGCTCCAGCCACGCACGCCNCCGCGCATGCCAGCAAAGTTGCGTCACTGGCCAGCAACATGTCGGAACGCCGTTCCGCCAATCAGCTAATGGTAACTTACCTGCCAGCCGGCAGCCCAGCCAATAGGGAAACTTTCGCAGCACTCGTTGGCCGATCAGACACAAGCTCCATTCCAAGAGCTTTGCGCGGTCGATCTGTGAGTGGGTTCGCCCACTTCAGAGGAGCCGCCACGCCATTTTGCCTCCGTATATGCATCTGCCCTGTAGCTACGGCCATGTCTGTCAACAGACGCTTATACCTTCCCCTAGCATGACTCAATTTGAGTATCGAGTGGATAGTCAAATGTTTCGGAGTCCACTTTAATCATGAGCTCTCGTCCTGTTCAACCTTCTTTATATGTAGAGTCGTGCGGTTCGACTAAACATGAAATTGTTTGACATTTTCGAGGCACGGGAGCAAGGGATCCAACGGACGACATTGGAACTCCCATCAAGAAAGGAATGCATAATTTAGTCACTAAATATTAAAATAAAGTCTTGAATCTCTAGCGCAGAAGCTCCTTCTCATAATAAGATTTCAGTGCTGTGAATTTTTTTCTGGATTTATTTCGTACGGGATGACTTACAAATAAAGACCGGAAAAAATCGCGAGTTCAATGACCTCCAGGCTAGACTCTACAGTCTTATGTACAAATATGACAACATCAACTGCACATTGGTTGCTTGCTGTCACGGTAGAAGGCGGCGATTGGACCGGCATTCTCCAGGAAGTGTCAAATACGGCGTGGGCCAATGGATTAATTTATATAAACGCATGTGTTTTGAATTCTAGCTTGTCCTAAAATTAAACATCAAATTTTTCAGGTCTCTACTTATAAATGATCGAATTGAGGTCTTACCTGATGACACTGCCTCCGTATTTCCTCTGGCTTCCGCTTTCGGGAACGAACACTGAGGAGTCTACACGAATATTTCTTCGCCACTGTAAATGAGCGTTTCTGCAGCAGCTATACCATTTCCTTCAAACATCATAATGTAGTGTCAGGCACCTGTAACAGTTGGCAACACTTAAAATACTCAGACATAAGTATAAACTGAAAAAAAGTTGCCTTTGCCACATTTATAAAACTAACATACTATACCAGATAATTTCAAGTAAGAGATAAGAGCCACGAGCACGAAAACGNTTTGCCACATTTATAAAACTAACATACTATACCAGATAATTTCAAGTAAGAGATAAGAGCCACGAGCACGAAAACGTTTGATTCGTGTTCAAATATCGTTTCAAATTAATGTATTTTAACTTTTAAAAATTTATTTTACACTGAGCGAAACACTCATAACATGATTTTATATTATGAAGCACCTCTCTATGAAATTTTTTCACGTAACTAAAATCACTTTCAATTCCCCATTATGATACTTAATAACGAAAATTGAAGAAAATTCGTAGTGTTTATTTTTTTAACTGGAAGTACAAAAAATAACGGTTAAACTTCGTGAATTCACAGAAGCTTCTGTGAAATGATCGGAAAGTACATAATTGAAAAATTAATTTGTATATATATATATATATATATAATTTTACAAATAATAATAAAAAAAATATTAGAAATTTTTTCTGTAAAAAACGGGAATTATTAACAGTGGGAGGTTAGCCGCCTCATTTCGGTTCAGTTATAGGAATGTCCATCAAGACGGATAGTCTTTCAACACGTGACGAGTTCGTCTAGGCTCATTCCTTCGAGGACCACGATGTCAGCCCTAATCTAGGGGTTGTTTACCTGCATTCCCTGGGGCACGTTTATTGGCCAAGTGAGCGCAAACAGCTGTAAAGACAGCCGCCTGCGCCAATTTCCGAACACCCGTCCCCATATAACACCCCCTCACTCCTCTTCTTCAACAGTCCATTCAGTCTGGAGACAGCCAATCAGCGCTTCCCAAACAAACCCTCCACGAGGGAGCGTCGTTGACTCTGTCGACCCGGCCGTGGCCACAGCGAATGTCAGCCAATTGAAGTTCGCCCCTATCGAGTCTCGGCATTTGATTGCCGTAACGATGGACGACGAGGGTCGCGTAATTGATGCCCTTTATTATCTTGACGTATATCAGCTGTCTCGTCAAGTGGCGGGGTGCCGTGGTCAATCAAGGATGCGTGACCACGAGTTTCCTTGTCACATCGTCTCCCACTGCAGCGCCTCATACGGCGCGGGTCTTCTGGTTCAGATGCAGGATGGTCCATTAAAATCCCTACTGTTATTATGGTAACGTTTNGTTTCCTTGTCACATCGTCTCCCACTGCAGCGCCTCATACGGCGCGGGTCTTCTGGTTCAGATGCAGGATGGTCCAATAAAATCCCTACTGTTGATATGGTAACGTTTTTTTTTAAATCACGGAGTCATACTTGGCCACGTCGTATGTGATCATTGACTCGCACTTCGTAGCGGTTCCATACTTCGTCACGTCAATACACTTGTCATTACAGTCAATGTGTTAAGCACGAGCACTGTGATACCCTTCGTCGTTATGATGAACTTGATTCTGATGATGCACTTGGTATAGACGACGAACATATACATGACACAGCACTTGTTATTGCTTCACACTTGGCCGTGCTGTCGTACTTGGTCGTGGGTCATGTTGCACTTCTACTTGGTCATGACATCGCACTTGCTCAAAGTGCCATACTTCGTCATGGCTTTGCACTTTGTCACTGTGTCATAATTTGTCTTGGTGAACCTCATGAACGTGGCACGTCAGTTGGTCATGTTCTGGCTCTTGGTCATGGTGACATAATTACTAGCGGCACTGGACATAAAGATGGTGTATTTGGTCTTGGCATTCCTCTTGGTCATGGTCTCGTAATTGGTGATGGAATCGTATTCGATCGTGTCATTGCACATGGCATCGTACTTCGAGATTGTTGAAATGAAGTCCCTGCAAGATAGGCGTGCCGATTTAATGAGCCAGAAGCCGTACATCTCGTAACTTGTCACTCACTTATGGCAGTCATGACTTCTCCGTGGTTGTAACTAAAGTTCTGAATTTATTTTGCTTGCTGCTGAATATAGTTTACCATGTCCTTCCATTAAAACATATTTATTAAATCGACGTGGTATTTCATCTGTGAAGAGAATGGCTTTTGGGAAGGTTTTGATGAAGTACCGTGGTTTTCTCTGGCACTGTCTGGCCAAAAAAACGATGCAACAGTAACCATGGTAC
Organism: Clitarchus hookeri; assembly: GCA_002778355.1. Lineage (NCBI taxonomy): Eukaryota > Metazoa > Arthropoda > Insecta > Phasmatodea > Phasmatidae > Clitarchus > Clitarchus hookeri. Next base: position 133,198 of record NQII01001822.1, read on the forward strand.
CAATTAAAAATTTCACCAATGAGCACATCAACGAGACGAGAGAATTTTTTGTAATATCCACAAATGTGTTCTTGGTAAAAAAAAAATCGCGAGCATCTCGAACATTTTATTTACCGTAGAAAAACAGGAACGTGTATAGTGATAATGGGGGAAATTTAAAAAAAAAATAAAATAAAATCTAGAACTGAAATAAATTAGTGATATAGATATATAGTTCTATATGTTGGTGGTCGCTAAATCAAAAACGGGTAACAAGTGAGATATCAACGATACATTCACAGTATTAATTCGTTTCAGCGAGAAATGTGGTTAACACGGGAGTATTTTGATTAACTAAAATNCAACGATACATTCACAGTATTAATTCGTTTCAGCGAGAAATGTGGTTAACACGGGAGTATTTTGATTAACTAAAAGAGTAGATGGAATGAAATTCTGTACCATGCAACAAGTGAAAAGAAATTTTTTTTAAATATTTGTAGCACGAAAATACGTGTTAATACTTTCATGAATTTTAGATATATGCGCTATCCCTATANCAACGATACATTCACAGTATTAATTCGTTTCAGCGAGAAATGTGGTTAACACGGGAGTATTTTGATTAACTAAAATAGTAGATGGAATGAAATTCTGTACCATGCAACAAGTGAAAAGAATTNAAATAGTAGATGGAATGAAATTCTGTACCATGCAACAAGTGAAAAGAATTTTTTTTTAAATATTTGTAGCACGAAAATACGTGTTAATACTTTCATGAATTTTAGATATATGCGCTATCCCTATAGTAGAGATAGTACTTGCCTGATATGCGGTTTCTCACACTGGTAATGTGGAACAATTTTAATACGTTTTTATAACAGCTATAAAATGAAAAACTTAAATGAAATATAATTATTATTAACTCCGTTTGCAGGTCTTCGAATGTAGACTTGCATAATATTTTTAACATTTAAAAAAAATTTAAACTTGTGTGGTCGGAATGTAGTTTATGGCAAAATACTAAATGGCGTATGCTCATGTTAGCAGAAGATAATTTATGTGTTTTGTATTTATTATGACGAAACAATTGCTCTATAGCTATGTCATAACAGGTGAATGATATTGTACCAGTTATTTGCTCTTGTACCGTTTACGCTCCACCACACCATGCCGAACGCCTTCATACCTCTTTTATGAGCCAATCCAGTCCGTTTTATGTCGGCGTTAGAAGCATATGATTTACGTATACTGCGGGCTGTAACACTTCAGAAACTGCAGGGATTAGATCGGATGCATGCATAAAATCCTTTTTCGTTGAAGGCCTTCCATCGTTTTCTGGGTTGCGGCCCATATTAATATATTCTATCATGTGTAATTTTATTTAGAGGATGTTACATCCCCCTTAAAAAAAAAGGAGCTGACTAATTTAATATACGTATCTGGGGACATGTAATATTTTCCTTAATTTTTTTATAATTAACCACTTAGAATCGAATTTTTTTCTTCGAGTCACATAAAATTACTTTTATACTAGACGTTTATAGAAAAATTTTAAGTTTTTATAATTGCCAGTCTATACATGTTTAAAAATAAATTGTCACGCTCTTTTCTTGGCCATTCCGATTATCTTGAAGCTAAAAATTATTTGACGTAGTATTATGACGGAAAATTAACATACTTCAAAATTTCTTCGCAAGGATTATTATACCCGATTACTTTAACCCTCTCTCTGCTGTGCGTCAAGTAACAGCCTGCGCATATGCCTCATACAGAACCAAGTAATTTTTTACTCTTGCAAAGTATAGCTGAAATTTCGCCAACAATGAAATTACAGTAGAGCTGGCGAAACAGTCTTTGGAAACAAGAATCCTGACATTTAGTTTAGGCAATGGATTTTTGTGGCTTACTATTGCAGGACTTAAGTAGATATTCTTGTAGTATTCACCAATTGTTAGCATATTGATTTGATAACAAGTATCCAGTGAAGCGAACATGTTTAAAACACATTTTAAAATATCCTTTGTGTATTATTTATTACTGCAATGTTACTTTCACTTTCTTTACTCGTGTGTGTGATGGCAATACAGCTTGTGCGTAATATGTAATCTTGAAATTTCTTAGCACTTCCGCCAACGAAAAATTTTACTTCACCGAAAAATAATCATATTGTTACCCGCCAATTGACGTACTAGGCGCGAGTTCTATTCGCGGACTCGGCTCTGCAATTGGGGG
>NQII01001822.1:135440-187244 GCA_002778355.1 Clitarchus hookeri
GACCCTCCCCTCCTCCAGGCAGACCCGCTCACGGTCCCGTCGCCGGGCGGCCGGGAATGATTGACAGCTGACTTGGCTGGCGTCAGAGCCCCTCCTTTCTCCTTCTGGAGAAGCCGACGACTTTAGAGGATGCGCAAGGATATTCTGGGAACTAGGACCCTCAGAACAACACGGCATTGGGATAAATTTTTGGGCGATCGCAGACGACATTATAAATACAGCGCAGCTGAACGGTCGCCAGTCTGTTAGCAGAAGTCTTTTGCTGAGCGTGGTAAATGGGCGAAGTCGAGTGTGGCGAGGGACATCGGTGAAGAGGACGGACGTCGTTGGGAGATTGCCAGACGACGGCGGACGAGGTATTTCTGGTGTGAACGGACGAGAGGGCGTGAAACCCGACGAGTGAAGGCTACTGTGCGTGGGAGCACTCGGAGAACTCTAGTCTTGAGGTGGGACTGCATGAACATGTGATACGGATTTCATTGTAAATACTAGAACCACCAAACATGGACATATAATTTTTAAAGTAATTCAATGGGTTTTGATACACTGTTAATAGGGACAAATTTTTTGTTATTTAATTACATTCATTATTTTGAGATAATTAAAAATTGTATTGATTGAACTTATTAATTGTAAATAGCAAGATATATCAATTCATTGTGAGATATTGAGACAAGCGTATTTTCTTTGTAATTATTGTACGTAAATCAGGGAAATTTGTAATTAACTCTTTCATTTAATTACGAACTCCATCACTTAACGAACCTGGCTTAGACCATTGACTCTGAGAAAATTTTAACAACATTTTTATGTATTTGGTTTCTGTACGGTTGTATGTTTTGAGAGAGTGATGCATTGCTCAGTAGTAAATATAAGTATGTCATACTTAGGGTTCGTATTTCTCGCGAAAAGATCCCACAACTAGCTGAAATGCAAAACACTTTAGTTCAGGTCCGCTTTCGTGATAGGGTGATTAAATCTCACGGGGTCTTAGTTGTCTGCCCACGAATCAGGGACGTTCGCCGTAGGAGTAACTTAATTATGATTGGCCAGTCAGGTAAGAAATTGTCTCCTCACAAAGAAACGCGGCCAATAACGGAAGAACATTTGCAGGAGGGGCACATAGGCTATTGAAGACTAGTCTATGCGTAAATATTTTCGCGAAAAACAGATGGCCCTAGTTATACCTCAAATTTAACAGAACAACAAAATATATTTGTAATTTTAACTTTCGTGTTATTGCGAAATTACGTTTGTTCACAAAACGACAGTTCGCAAATATGCAGTACCTACTTGTTTAATAATACATACATGTAAAACTTATAGGACCACTCAGACATTTGGGACGGTGTTCCTGTAACACGACACAATTTTCATCTACTATGCTGCTGAATTACGTGTCCTACGAGGGATATCGGCTGGGTTATTCAACATACTTGTCTATGCCCCCGTTCGACGCCTGACGATGCGGGACGGCAGGTCGAGGCCTGACTTCCGCACCGCGGTCAGCTGGTCGACTGCACGATGACGTGACGAGGGTTCCCCCTCTCCAACTCCTCTAGTCCCCTTCCTCAGAAACTTGACCGGCATTGCCTAGAGACGGTGCGACGCTTCTATTACGTCATCGGGTTGTGGTTGCGCCACCAAGACGATCAGCGCTACCTTTATGGAGTTTCCTCAACACCTGACGTCACGAACTCTGGAGAAGCTGGCTAGACTACATATACCCCGGCCCGAAGACTGCTCGAGAGAGAACATGGGGTGGGCCTCATAGAGGGAATACTTAAAAAGATTAGTATTATAACGGGAATTTATTATATTTGGGCACGTACATTGTAATTTTATTTAAGCCCAATATTATTGAATTGTGAAATTTTAATCGTAATATTTTCAATCGGTTTAAAATATACTTTTAATACTATTTTATATTTTTGTATTCAAATTTTTGGGGCATTTTGCGAAAGAAAAAATGTATTAGGCCGCAACTAAATGGTTAAAAACGATATTAGCGTCATTTGTCCATTTTTCACAGCTGGGGATACTTCATCTTGTCATTTGTTCCTATGGGATGAGATACTTTACTTAAGTTTTACAACGTATTTGTGGTATATGCGCAACGATTTTAAGAGTTTATTAATATTTATTAATGTTGTGGATTGAGAAGGATGCATTGGTCACTGTCATGAGGTGGTTGGGTTCCCTCCGGATGCTCCCGCCCCGTGACACATTTATCAAGACCTGGGGAAAACGACAGTGTTTGGGCCTCTTTTCAACTGTGTTTCAAAAATTCTACCTACATAGCTTTAGCAAAATAAATATATAACTCATTGTCGTTCTTTTAAAATTGCAATGTAGAAAAGTTATTTGTATATTCATAATCAAAGGAATTGGCAACATTAGTTTTAGACACTTTATAACTACAAATAACACAATCATTTTTTATTAATTTCCATCTTCTGGATCCAGGTTGGAGTGTACCCACCTGTCCTTCACTTTATGCGGGTCTGATGTTTTTATGTGCAGTAGTAGACAATTTTGTTTAAATAAGGACTCAATAAACGTTTCATATAATGTTAATCACAATTTCTGGGAATTCCACACAAAGTGTATACGGCAGCGACATATAGGACCAAATATTGGCATCATGGTCTGGAGGGCAATAGCCTACAATGACCGTACGTCTCTGGTGTTTGTTGAGTGAACACTACATCCAGAACATCATCTAACCCATTTTGTTGCCGTTCCTACAACGCCAAGGAGACGTCCTCTTCCAGCAGGACAATGCCTGTACACACACGTCTCGTGATACCCAACGCGCTCTCGAAGGTGTTCGTTAATTCCCCTGGCCAGCACGATCACCCGACCCGACCCCCATTAAACATTTGTGGGTCACGATGGGATGGCGTTTGATGCGGTCTGCAGCACTGGAAACAAACGTCCACCAATTGCCACAACAGGTGAAATTAACGTGGAACACTATTCCTCAAGATGACATCCAACACCTTAATGGTCGTCTATACGCACGACTGCAGGACTGCATCGTCGCTAAAGGAGGCTACGCAAGATACTGACATTGTTGTTGAAGACACTCTGTAGCCTCTGTCCATAGGTGTACGACCCTGTGATCATTATCATATACAGTGTACAACCTGTATAATTATTCAATACAACCTCCATTCATGTGGGACCATTGCGTCCGGGTGTTCATTTTCCATTTTTCACCAGTGTAATTCGGCCTTAAGCGCCACGTGTACGGACCCAGCGAAGCGACGAAGCGACGAGCGACGACGGCAGTGACCAGCGAGAGTGAAGTCTGCGGGCAACGGTACTGTGTACGGAGCGATACTATTGAACTGGATGCGTGAGTGACAGTAATTTAGGGGTTGCGGTGGCTGAGCGGTTAGCCTGATGGCCTCCGACCAAGGCGAACCGGGTTCAATCCCCAGCTGGGTCACTCCCGGATTTTCGCATGTGGGAATCTTGTCGGACGATGCCTCCGGTCGGCGAGTTTTCTAGGGGATCTCCCGTTTCTCCCGTCCCTTCATTCCGGCGCAACTCCATACTCACCTCACTCACCCTCATCGGCTCTTAAGACCTCGATGTTAAGAGCCAGTTGGATTGATTATGTCATTTGTGTAAATAAAATATGTGTATTAAGTGACTGTTACCTATATAAATACTGCGATAATAACTTTATTTAGTATTGAGACTGACACTTAACTTTGCGGTCACTGAGAATAATAATTATTAATATTAGAAATGGGTAGTTTAATGCTGCATATAAATACTGTATATAGGGAATTCTATTTTTTCCCGAAAATATTTACGTACTGGCTAGACCTCAATATCCTACGTGCCCTCGTGCATATTACCTTTGGCTATTCGCTGCTTGTCTTTGTGTGAAGACAGTCTGTTACATCAGTGAGCCAATCAAAATTAAGATTCTGCGATACTAACCTACCCTGATTCGCCCGCAGACAGATAAGACACGTAACATTTCAAATGACACAATCACGAAACTGGTTCTTAACTATACTGTTTTGGAACACAACTTGTCATGAAATCTTTTCGCGAAAAACAGGTACCCCTTAGATATGTGCTATTTTACGGCGTTATAAATTTGTTAATACATTTAGATTTAGCTCTTTTATTCTAATTAAGACCTCCATCCGTCGTAAACTCGGTTACGCCTTGCCGACTTTTAAAAATATGGTTGTATTAACCATATTTTTGTAGCCACAGCCCATCTGAACTGTTAGTACATTGAGAGCAATCAAGCGGATTGCTGACATAGTCGAAATATTAACGGAGATGATGATAATAGCAACAGCATTATTTGTTGTGGTCCCATATGTACATACAATATAACTATGCATATAGTTGCTAGAACAGAGATACGTTTTTATTGCTAAAGAATAGATTGTTCATTCATTAGAACAACTTCAGAAATGTTTAGATTTTTCTCGAGACAAACAGAACTGTTATAAATTAACAGAATATTCTGATGCCGGTATCGAAGTTTGGTTGCCACTGCACTGAAACCCGACTACAGAAGTGTTCTGTTTTCACGCCTCTGCTGATTTTTTTTTATCATTTCAACACTAATGTGTTCTGTATTTAAACTCTTGCAGACGAAGAAACGAACATCCAGCAAGGCGTGCGTCGAATAAATTCTCAAAAACAGCGTAACGCTATCTCGGGGCGTTGTCGGTCTCCCGGTGGCTCGTGGAGATTCCTCGGCGGCTATCAAAGGGCAGGAAAAGGAGAGAAAAGAAAAGATACCGGGGAAAGGGTTTTACAAGGGGCTGATGCAATAAACATCCCCTTACGCTTCGGCGGGGTGGTACGCTACCCCCGCTGGATGGGTTTGGAAGGGAGACACTGCAAAAGAGAGGTTAAGGGACGAGCCGATAATGGTTAAGGTGGTCCTCCTCGTCTTCGGCCAGGGTGGGCGAGAGTCCGATATACGTCCTGTTGACACGCTGAGTTATATCGCCAGACGAACATTTTTTGAGCCTCTAAACTTCTGATACACGCGATATACTAGCGCTCTCGTATCTGACCTGTCAACAGCTACTTTCGATGGTGCGAATCCGCCGTGGATCTTTCACAGGAAATTGCCAAAAGAACCTTTATTTACAGGTCGTCCACTCTCGTATTTTTTTCGGGGTGTTTGGAACTTGCGTTAGGTTCATGGTCCCCGGTTATAGGAGACATTTCTGTTTCAACATATCATGTTTAGTCTAAAATGTCTTTCTCAGATTGGAGCCAATGATTCAGAGCCGTTTCTTCGTGCAAGTTATTGCTCTAACAATACGAGATAGGACAAATGTATCAGCAAAGGAGGGGTACCCACTTTCTACCTGTTATGATAGTTGTTTCGTATGCTCCGGCCCCTTCCAGTTTCCAGTTTTCGTTTGCAAATTATTGCCTACTGTAATGGTTGAAGATAGCTTCGTTTGACGCTCTTATTTGGCACTACAGTTAACTAGAAGAAATGAAGGGCCTTGTATCATTCACAGTTGTAATTAAGTATAGTTGTTAAAATATATAAATTTTTTGACCAACCATGTTTTTACAGACTGCAGTTAAATTTAAACACCACAAAGTATGAATATATTCATTCACGTTAAAAAATATAACCCACAGTCTACTGCTTATACAGTTTCAGCAATCACTCTTAAGTTTAAAAAATATTCTTTTTGGGGAGACACTTTTTTTGTATGTTTTTTTCCAATTTTAATGCGTGAATAATTACTACCTATTAGTGATGGCATACGTCAGTTATTTTAGAATATTCGAAACGATTTGCATACATTTTTGTGCTGAAAATAAAAATATGTCTCAAAACTTACGCACTTAAAGTCCTTGTTTATCTTTTTTTAAAGTAACTGAAGTGCATTAAGTCGGGCAATAAAAGTATATCACTTTTTGGGAAGGACTGAGTTAAGTGATTTAGAGAATAATTACTGCACTTCAGGACGACATGAAGTCGGCAGGCGGATTGAGCAGTAGCACAGTTGTACTTTATAATTTCGTACAATAATGTTCAATGAATGTTTCCGTTGGGATGGCAGTTATCGGGACTGAAAACCTAACAATTATCGTTATAGTCTGTCTGGATGGTTGCACAATTCCTGTGCAGGAGATATGCACAGAAGTGTGATCGCATGAGCTAATCTTTCCTCGGAAAGTAACACACAAGGCAACCAAGTTATTTATACTTAAAATAACGTTAAAAGGAAACATTTTCCCCTTAGTTCAATGACTGTTATTCAATAACATATAATTTTTATATAAATGAAATACACTTGTTTCAAGTGAAGCAATTGTCACAGAATGTAATAATTTGTAATTTTGACTTCGCGACTCTGTCATTATAAACATTTGATATATTTAGTACAGAGATAGCGTTTGTAACGTTACAAATAATAAATTTTACAAAAGACATTATAATATTTTTACATATATTTATAAAAGGAGTAAAAATAAATTTTCAGTAAAACAATTTTTGTACTCTTTACCAACAATTCCTTGGAAACTAATTTACTAAAAGGGTTTTTTTTAATACTACAAGTAAATTATTGTAGGCTGACAAAACTGAGGTAAAAGAAACATACAACTCTAAATTAAGTACATTTCTCCATGTTTTTTAATAAACTTGAAGTCATACAGTGCTTGCTTCTTAAGACAAACATTATATGCATATTATAACATTACAGACTGTTGCGAACCTTTATATAATACACATGAGGTATTACAAATTCTATTTTTCCAACTAGTTAAAAATTGTAAATACAAAAACATCTTACTGTGCGTGTGTCAAAACCCCATGGTTCGGATTTCGGTTCTTTCCCGCAACGGCGTGGGCGTATCCGCCGAGAGTTCAACGCACTGGGCGACGACCCACGACCCACGAAGATGCGCGTCTCGTGTTCAATGCTGCGGTAATGGCTCCTAAATTTTTTTTGTTTACGCCGGTTTGACGGCAATTTTCCCCCGGTTTTCCTTCACCAGTATACGCGCGATCCCTGCCAGGTGTGGGAACCAGGGAAAAAGGATCGATAATGGCGGGAGAGGGAACAGGGAAGAATATTTTACAACTGGCATTTACACACCAGAATATTTCTCTTTCCCAGGCTGTGTTCGAATTCACCGGTTCTTATAGGCTGTTCACGGTGAAATGAGCACTTTTGAAAGCCTTACTTAAGATCTACTTGTAAGCACGTTTTGTATTCTTCCGCCACTAGTAAATTTAACGTAACCATGGGCCCGATCACTTTATTCATGCGTCAGTCAAGGACAGCTGTACATTTTTTATTANGGTTCTTATAGGCTGTTCACGGTGAAATGAGCACTTTTGAAAGCCTTACTTAAGATCTACTTGTAAGCACGTTTTGCATTCTTCCGCCACTAGTAAATTTAACGTAACCATGGGCCCGATCACTTTATTCATGCGTCAGTCAAGGACAGCTGTACATTTTTTATTAAGGTAAATATTTTACGAATGGTTTTTTCTTAGTCTTATATATGTTTAAAAACAAAAAGAAAAATAAAATATTTCAGTATTCACAAATGTTTACTTAACACTTGTAATTTAACGTTAACACGTGGAACTACTTTCTATCCGTCGTTGCCAACTTTACTGGGCGCGTGACAATCAGTGTGCCCGTTAAAATAAGTATGCTCAGGTAGGGGTAGTAGTAACATTTTTCAAAGGTCGATTTCAAAAGTGCTCACTTTTCCGTGAACGACCTTTACCTGGTTTCGTGCCCCAGAAAAGGGCAGCAGAACTGTGACGTCACATTTACTGTCTAAATTCGCGGCGAGGGCTCAGATCCAAACTACAATATCCCCCTTCAGCTAACGGTACAAGCGACGCTCCCTTCACATTCCGTACTCCATAAATACCATTTTTCGTTTATTTATAAAGGTCATTTCGCACAGTAAAATATTGATTGAATTCAATTACTTGAATTCAATTTATTGAACTAAATTATCATTTCATCTGCCTTTCAATGAATTGCATTCGATAAGCTTTCAAGTCTCCACATTGAAATTGATCACAAACTTCTTAACGAAACCAGTTTAATAAACACTAAAAGTACATTGATAGAAGTATCCACGACTCATACACAACAAGAAAATAATTGGTTAAACCACAGCCAATTTTATTTCATATTGTTGTACTTTTTTTTTTAAATACGCGTCCTTACTTTGTAACAACTTTAATGTTTCTACACGACTCTATAATTATGAGATTACTTTCATTAATATTGTTGGAAAAGCTATGATCGGCAATTAAAATTTTGGGTTCAAGAAAATATTGAACATACTCTAAACAAAAATCTTGAAGGAAAACAAAAAATTTAACAATAAAAAGACCGCGATTATGACGTTCGTATGATGTCATATAGAATTCAATGAATTTAATTAAATAAAACTTGAAGGTAAATTGAATAAAAAATCGATGGTATGATAAAGACTTAACAGTTTTACATCCTCTTCCTTCCATTTTCTGGACCCCTTTGTCCGTTCACAAACCAACATAACACCAGAAAATGTGTTTTATTTCATTGATTTTTCGCACATGTGTTTGAAATTGTAACAATTGCGGAACAAAGACGGGTGGTCACGGAGGGATCAAGGGACTGTGAGGAATTGTGGGAAGTAAAGGGAACAAGCACAAGTGAACGAGGGCACGTTGCAGTGAATCCTAACACCGCATCAGATTGCGAAGATGGTTCCATAAAGTGGGTTTACGATTAACTTAACACGAACAGTAGACCATGTGCTCAGAATATAAACTCAAAATTCTTCAAGGGTGTTGGTTTATGGCTGCGGTATACGGGTAGTGTTCGTTATTGGCTTAAGATACGGCTATATTTTATATCTTAAATACAAGTCAAAACGAAGTAGCCAATCAGAGCAGGGAAACAGTTGTTGTTTGGCGGGAAACTGTATTCACATCTTGGATTTAGGTTTTGCCTTATCGTGAAATTATTAAATCGGGTGACAATACTCTCGTGCATTTGAAGAAAAGTTCCTCGTGTTTTAGTTCTTGAAATATGTTATTAAATTCTCTCTTCTAGAACTTTCTTTCAAAATTTTTTTTGCCATAACTGCCCAATGATGCCATCGACGTCCGCTTTTATAAGATATTAGATTACCCGGCCACGAGTTGCTGTGGCATAAAAGATTTTGGTTCTATTTATGTATGTGAAATTAAGTGAAAGAAGTATATGTATATATCTAAAAAAACATCGAGAACAACAAACTGAAACGTCCAAACAGACAGCTGTCAACAAAGGCACTTCCTGACCCGAAAGCATGGCAAAAATTAGCTTTTTGCAGAATTTAATACCTTTGCAGGTAATACAGATAAAAAAGAAAGGTGTACAAACACTCGTGGGAACGAAAGGAAGGTTTATAAAAAAACAGAATGGACATTGGTTGATTTTTTTGGGAGTTATACGCGTCCGAACAAACGGACACAACATTTATATATATGTAATATATATTATATATATATACACACGTAGATAGATACAAAGTTTTTAAAAACGATTACACAAGCAGTAACCCTAAATAACGAAATGTATGTAAATAATCTTCACCCTTGTAGATTTGTCGAGGCTATAACGACTGATTTCGTTCCCTAATACCGTATTATGCTTGGATAGATATAACAGTTGCTAGATCAGTCGTACACTGCTAAACCTATTTTCCGTGAACTTATAAGCAATAAGAACATGTGTCAAGGGTTCCGCCCGCCTGGCGCTTGAACTTCCCTGCAGAGTGTTTGAAATCCTGTTTTCTATGGAACTACTAAACGTACCCCCAGTATGTATACTGACGAATAGACATCTTACTCCAGGCGAGGAAGGAATGGTACTTTTAAAGTTACCACGCAAGCAGTAAATATTATAATCGAGCCCTCCAATACAACTAAAAAATGACTTTTTTTCAGACTGCCGTATCCTAAAACATGCTAGCCGGACACGAGTCAAACTACGATGGAAGCCTGTATTGAACTTTGCTATAGACCTCTAATCAATAAAATGATAGGGTCACCGCTGGAAGTCCCATAGGAATACGCAGCACCACGAGAACACTGCACGGCAGTTCAGAGCCCTCCTGCGTGTCTTGTAGCGCGTACCAGTGTAAACCTTATATCTCTCGCGCTTCACGACAAAAAAAAAAAAAAAAAAAAAGGAGGAAAAACGATGCGGGCAGGCGGGACCCCTAATTCTCCAGTACTGAAACAGCCTCTTGAACCGCGTACTCCAGCCGCAGGCTCCAGAAAAATGACGTCATTGTCCAGAAACATGGCGGAAGGCCGTTCGCCAATCAGCGCCTGGCAATTCACTCGCCAGTCGACATCCCAACCCAAGGAAATCCTCTGCATCACGCAACAGCTGAAGGGGCCACGGTGGTGTAGCAGTTAGGCTACTCGCCTCCCACCAAGGCGAGCCGGGTTCGATTCCCGACGGGGTCGCCCCCGGGATTGTCACACGTGGGAATCGTGCCGGACGATGCCTCTGGTCGGCGGGTTTCCTCGGGGATCTCCCGTCCCCTCCCCCCTCCCCCGCTTTTGCATTCCGGCCCTGATCCATACTCGCCTCGCTTCGCTCTCACCGGCTCTCAAGACTTCGATGTTAATAGCCGCCCCGATCTTTTCACTCAGTTCTCTCACGCAACAGCCAATCAGACACCACCTCGGAGGCTCTCCCAGCATAATCAACAAATGGGTACGCCCACATCAGACCACCACGCCATTTCACTTCCGTGTGTAACCAATCCTGTGTCTTAGGGTTACAATTCTTGTTAAGCTGGCGGTTTTTATTGTTATTTCTTTCGTATTTCAGTGAGGAAATATCTCTGGTACAAACAAGATATGTTAAATATAGAACGTCAAAGGGCCTTCCCGGTAAAGCATTTCAAACGCCTCAAGGCCACTTCTGAACATAAGAAAGCATTACAACTGTGATGGAAAAACGCATAAATAAGCTAAACGTGTGTTGCGTTCCCTCAGAATTTTAAGCGGTGACTATAGGGTTTCAATACAGCAATCTGTTTACAAAAGATACAGCATTGTCGCTATAGTTAAAACATTCTTACAGAAGAATAAATATCGTAGCTAACTTTGACACTTTTAAAGACCACATTTGTACTTCATAACCAAATTTACAAATGGGCAATAAAATATCGACTTTCAATTTTCTGTCCTGAAAAAATATTTACATTGGAATATTTCATATGTTTTTTAAAACTGTGAGACACAACTGAATACAATGAGGCCAGTACAACTTAAGAGGCCCCTGATAGACACCAATATTAGTGTGATGACATTGTTAACGTCATAAAATATTTTTGTTATCTCTTGTAGTATCTGGTTTAAGCCAAAATAAAACATCCTCGTGCACACTACATTTGTGGTTGGAGACAAGGGCGCACACAAACGTCAACTACAACGGGACTTCTGATATTATAAAAATGTGTACGAACAACGGAAATTGCGCGAGAATGTATTGATACAAGAAACATCTCGAAACCCTGTAATGCCGTTTTACTTTCTCGATTGGTTTGATTATGTTTCGGCTCGTGTTATCTGTTAACACGCCAACCACGGAGGTACAGTTTTAAGGTCTCTCTCTCTGCCTTCCAAGTATGCAGCCACGGAGTTCAGTCGGGGAAAAAGTTTTAAAGTAATTCCTTCTCAATGTATCAGTTCTAAAATTAACGGTTTCAAACCAAACAAATATTCAACGCAGCTTTCTCAGAAAATGCCACGTTAAGGAATTTTCAAAACATTTTATTTATTCATATATTTTTAAAATTGCTTAAAAACATTTTAACCACGTCAGCATTCTTAAATAAATGTCACGTGAAATAATTTTTGTTTGGAACAGTTATCTTTAAAATTAATTGTATTGAGAAGACATGTATAAATTTTTGGTGTCCCTTTTAAACTACATTACTTCAAGCTTGGCAGGCAGGGCCCTTCAAATTACATAATCATGGGTGGGCCGATGAAATATGGAAATATGCTTATCATACAGGCAGAAAGAAATGGCAGATATGAACATTGTTAGCATGTGTATACTGTTTAAAAATTTACTTATGTCCACGGAAATGTTTACGTAAACGCACTGTTGATATACAGAAACGCCATCCGTAATGCCGAAGATAGAAACTGGGCTCAGTAAATACAAAATACGAANAAAATTTACTTATGTCCACGGAAATGTTTACGTAAACGCACTGTTGATATACAGAAACGCCATCCGTAATGCCGAATATAGAAACTGGGCTCAGTAAATACAAAAATACGGAAAGTCTCTGTATCACCTACAGCTTCGGGTTTCGGGAACGAAGAATGCCGTGTCAACACGAAGCTTTCTTCGCCGCTTTAACAAGAGAAGTAGCGTAGTTTCAGGCGGCTGTCAGGTTATCCTTGCCAGTTAGACCTATTACTTGAAACATTAGAAGCACCATTAGGCACCTGTAGTAGTTTGCAATTCTCCACACACTCGAATATTATTAGAAACTGAAAACGTTTTCTTGCGTACGTTAAATATGACTTTTGGGTATACTATATATATATATATATGAATTATAATATTTAATTTAAAATTCATATGAATACAAAAAGAGAGAAAATATACGTGTTGGTAATTCATAGCAAGAAATAGTTCTCGTGCAAAATATTACTCAACTGAGTACGCGCAAATGCGAACTGTTGTTACTTCGGTGTGATTTTCAAAACTTGCATGATGTGGAGAAATAGCCCTGAAAATATTACTCTAGCAGGACTTCAGTAAAGTCTACATTAACCACGTAGTAACTACACAAACACTGTTTCAAGAAGGTCTGTAGGTGACGGATAAAAGTATTGGACTCTAAAATGTCGGAAGGATACAAAAATTGCAAGAAAAGTAGATCCTACAGGATTTAAAAAAAAACTCTCAGTTAATTTTGAACAACATGTGAAATACTCGTTCACGGATGTGAAATGACATGGCAGTTACTTTGATGTAGGTACAACCCCACTATGATTATCCGTGCTTGGTTTTGAAACGGGAATTGTTGCCAAACTGAGCACCAGCGAGTCGCAACATGCGTTCGGAATTTTAATTGTTTTTAGATAGCTTTACTTTGTCATATTTTCACCTATTTACATGAAAAAGTAAGGGTTAACGACAAAGAATAAAATTGAACTACGCTCCATACCTGGAGAATTCGCACTCTNATTTACATGAAAAAGTAAGGGTTAACGACAAAGAATAAAATTGAACTACGCTCCATACCTGGAGAATTCGCACTCTACTATTAAAAAAATACAATAGTAATAATTCATATGTTTAAAAAGTACTCAACGATAATTAGAAATGCATTAGCCACGCATTGTTAATTAGACACTTCAAAGAAAAAATTCAAGTGTCTTGTTCAAAACATTGCGAACATACTGTGATAACTTTCACACTGTAACCTCCACTCTTATGATAACATTCTTGAGAAGTACGAAGAATGAGGATAGTATTTCAAGTTGCAAGGCCGGAGTTATAGTGGTGTCTTTGAATGGGGAGAAGAGAAAATAACTGCAACATACTACTATAAGTTACGAAAAAAAAAAAAAAAAAAAAAAAAAAAAAAAAAAAAAAAAAAAAAAACAACAAATTACTACTAGATCTAACGTCAACTTGGCTTCACTCTGACATTCGACTATACCCAGTCTGCTGCAAGCTATATGACCTAAAGTCAGGGTAGAACTACGGTTGGTAACACTTATCAACTCGTGTCTAACTGGCTAACGCTTGCTGCGAAGGTTTCCCGCTGGCAAGTTAAGTTGCCATTCGCCGATTGGGGAACGGGATTCCGGCATTTTTCTTGCCAGCGACGCCATTTCGCTGGCATGTGTGGCTGGAGTTCCTAGTACGCGCGGCAGGTTCGTCTCTGTATTCTTGAGTATTCTATGACTTAGTGTTGGTATTTCGGTTTCATAGCGTGGGAGGGAAGCCTGACGAGACGTCAAAAAGCGACTCGGGAACGCCGCCCATTAAGGGTGGCGGTAACTGAAAAATGAATTATTTTATATTTGTTCGAAATGCTGTTGAACTTGTAGACATTGCTTACAAGTACTATTTCCTCGCATAAAGAAAATTTTAGACGTCATATTTTTCACACAAGCGCCTGTAAAAATCACTTTTTTGGTGTTTCTGAAACGTACAAATAATAAAAAATAACTACCTTACTGAGTTACTTTAAGGAATCTTTAAAATCACGATAAGAAATGTTTTAGGATTATTATTATTATTTTTTTTTAATTTCTAAAAATAAAGATATTATTGCCGATATTAGATTTGTAGTAGTATATGACCTTTTGCAAAATAAGTTTTGCTAAACATGCCTTAAAATGAATTAAGACACGACATTTTAGTGGCACTAAAATGTAAATGTTGTCCTTTATTTTACTTGTACGTCCCCAAAACACTACAATTTTGTTTTTTACATGTCATCATGAAAAAACAACGCGATATAAAAAGTTTTCATGATAAGAATGACTATTTAAAGTAATGTCTAGTAGTTGACGGATGTTTTGTACAAGTAGGTATAAAACAATGATTTTTTTTGGTGGTGGCCAGTAGCCTTAATGGTCGCCGTTCGATAATAACGAGGCAAGTAAGGAAAGGTAAGTATTGAATGGCTGTCGAGAGCTGCGGGTTTGTTATCAACCTCGCAAAACACGAGGACGTTGGAAACCGACTCTGCTTTCCCGGCGGGGCGCTTTATCAGGGAACCGGCGAACGCGGTGGACGCCTTACCGGAACGGAAGTTGATAACGGAACTCCGGGTCGTGAAAGAAGGCAGTGCACGCGATGGTGGCATTCCTTTCAGGCGCCAACTGCTTATACTTAGAGACCTGAAAAATTCGCGAGTTCAATGACATGTAGGCTATACTCTATTTTCGTATGCAAAATCATGCAGATATAACTGTTCATTGGTTGCTTGTTGTATTAGCGGAAGACGGTGATTCGGTCTGCGTTTTACTGTGTATTTATTATAGGCCCAGAGTTGTCCAGGAGGTGTCATCTAACGGGTAGACCAACAGCATTAGCAATACAAACGTACGGGGTTTTGAATTCTAGCTTGTCCCGAAATGAAAACGCGAATTTTTCAGGTCTATACTTATACTATACTATAGAGATACTTCCGTATCCGTCAGACACGGAAGAACATCTGCCCCTCTTGCAACTGTTCTTCCGTTATTGGCCGCGTGTCTTTGTGAGAAGTCATTTTCCTTACCTGACTGGCCAATCAGAATTACGTTCCTCCTACAGCGGACGTCCATGATTCGCTGGCTGACAACTAAGACACGTGACAGTTAAAATCACCCTATCGCGAAAGCGGACCTGATCTGTAAAGTGTTTTGCAGTTCAGCTAGCCGTGGAATATTTTAGCGAAAAATACGCGCCCCTAGCGATAAGGTTCCTTCGCCATTTTGGTTGCTGGCCAGTGACGTAACGAGGGGTTGATCCAGAAGGGTCGGCCCCCAATAGAAGACAAATAAATAAATTAAGAATACAATTCCCACCCAACTCTGGAATATCTGTACTGTGTAAAACTCTTAGAGCAGATGGAAGGCCACCAAGCTAAGCTCTGTTTTTATACAGTTCGACATTCTACCCTCTCCAAGGCAGAGTGGCTTTACTCCATCAAAAATAGTGTCTTCACTCACATCCCTCAACAGAGTTCTCAAGGTCGGGGAACACCATAAACTGACCCTATAAATATATCGGAACTTTGTGTGTGCTAATCTGATCACCCGTTCTGCTTTTTTTTTTCAGGAAAGAAAGCCATTACAGACATTGCAACATTTAATTAATTTGTAACGGAGAAANCCCGTTCTGCTTTTTTTTTTCAGGAAAGAAAGCCATTACAGACATTGCAACATTTAATTAATTTGTAACGGAGAAAAAAATTCTGTTAGTTAATTATTGTAATTTTAACATTTGGCAACACTGTTCTCCTAGTTTCTATAATTAAGGAAAATGCTTTACACGAATTTTTAATGAATACAATCAAAATCAATTTTCTGATTCAGTTATATTTGTACATATTTATTGTCTTTATAACATTTCAGGGGTTGGGCTCCTCCAAAACAAAATACCTGGCTACGTTAGTATTGCTGACTGTTCTTGGGGGTGCATTCCAAGTTTCTCAAAATGAGGCCCCCCAATCATAATTATCGTAATGTTTGAGTTTTTTTTGTATTCTACGTAAATGGCGGCGTCTCGATTCTTGTTAGAAAATGTTCAGGAGTACTCGATAGATAATGTTTTAATAAATAATTTCAATATAATTACAGCATGGCAAGTGAGATGCGTGGTAGCCATATTTATTAAAAACAGGCGCGAGGTACGCCACATACGTATTCTTCTTTCACAAACGTTGANAGATGCGTGGTAGCCATATTTATTAAAAACAGGCGCGAGGTACGCCACATACGTATTCTTCTTTCACAAACGTTGAACGTAACTTAATAAATATTATATTTCATGTAGATCATTATTGCAAGCGTGGGATTATATTTATACATGCTCAGATGTATATACGTTGTAATATTTCAACATATCGAACGTGATAAGTAGGTTCTATTAAAAACTCGTGTTTTAAGCACATGGCGTGTACGGACGGTTGCGTTATACATCTACAATCACCAACGACTGTTTTAGTTTGCATAATTATATAGGAAACGGTTTTATTTTGATATGCATTCACGAAATTAATCAAATAAAAGTTTCGGTCATTGCATGAATTTAATATATACAATGTTTTGTTAATAGATAAAATTAATCACTTTCAGTTATTTAAAATTAGACTGCCAACAAATATTAAGTTGGATCAACTTTAGGATGTATTTGTTCGGCCACTCATATGATTGCCTTCATTCGAAAATAAAGCTCGAGAATTTTGTTTTTGACAATTAGGATAGTGACCGGGCTTGTTGGCGCATTATTGATGCGCAATAGAAATCACTATAAAAAGTTCAATCGAAAACTAAAAAGGAAAGTTGAAATACTTAAAATATTTATTTAATCATGTTGTCCAGTATTCAAAATGTATGTACCTATATATGGAAACTTCCCCATTTCACTAACTGTGGCATTTGACGAGGTTGCTGGAGCGTACCGCTCGATTGCTAACGATCTAGTTCGAATTACTGTTGTACTTCCGTTTTTTTTAATCTATCGAAACTGTTTTAATATACGTAGAGTCGAACAAATATTTTGTTGCACCAAACAAATCTTAGTTTGAGGAAACTTAATAAGAACCACAAAATGTCGGTTTCAACAACAAAATATTTCATTANCACCAAACAAATCTTAGTTTGAGGAAACTTAATAAGAACCACAAAATGTCGGTTTCAACAACAAAATATTTCATTACTAGGGACCTGAAAAATTTGTGAGTTCAATGACCTGCAGACTAGACTCTACAGTCGTGTGTACAGATATGCCGATGTGAACTGTGCGTTGGTTGTCTGCTGTCACAGAGGAAGGCAACGATTGGGCCACCGTTCTCCAGGAGTAGTCGTCAAACGCAGTGTGGACCAACGGTTAAAGTCATACAAACACATGTGTTTTGAATTCTAGCTTGTCCCGAAATGAATCCGCGAATTATTCAGGTCTCCATTTCATTGTCCATACACAAACAATTGATTTGATTACGCAGAACTAACTTTGTGTGATTCAAAAAAGACTCTTTCTTTCTCAGTGCATATTGGTCTTATCCGCGCTGGGTCCCTTAAACTCGTAGAGTTTGATTAACGTGTTTAGGGTTCAATTTATGCTTCCCGGGCTCTCCATANAGGAATTGGTCCGCGGAGCATTAAAAAAAAAAAAACCGGACTATGGAGGGGGGGAGATCTCGAAAGGTAAAAACTCTAGTATTGTTGGCGCGAGAAGACTGCCATGAAGATGGGAGGGAGTTGCGTCCGAACCGAGGGGCTCGTAAAATACCGTGAGTTGTGGTGTTCGATTCGGGAATACCGAAGCAAAAAGAATTATGAACACGAAAATAACAGGGCGTGCGCTGTCAGATGCCCAACAATCTCTTCCCCCTTTAACCTAGNAAAAAGAATTATGAACACGAAAATAACAGGGCGTGCGCTGTCAGATGCCCAACAATCTCTTCCCCCTTTAACCTAGTGCGTAATTTATTTTCCTTACTCTTTTTTCCCCCTTTACCCTTCTTCTCTTTCAGCTTTCGTGGCTAGCGGTCGAANTGCGTAATTTATTTTCCTTACTCTTTTTTCCCCCTTTACCCTTCTTCTCTTTCAGCTTTCGTGGCTAGCGGTCGAATAGTCATTAGAGGCGAATGCGCAGGCGTATATTCTCGTGGAAGGTGAGCCATAAATTAAAGTCGGAAATCTCTGTACTGTGGGTTACCACGTTCTTTTGCAAGGCATCCTCGAGCGTAGAGCTGAATATAGGGTAGAGCGATCTCTCTGGCTGCGCAGAACCAGTCTCAGTGTCCCAAACACTGGACTGCTTTTCTTTCAACACGACTATCATAAACGACGTGGAGAGGATTTGAGGTCAGAACGCTGTTAGTAAACAAACACTTTGAGATGTTTATATACTTTATGTAAACAATTTCAAATGCAGTTTGATTAAATTGAAATTGGTAAAGGCATTTTATTCATACAAAAGTGCTTGTCTTTAGACAATTAAGATATAAACAAGCAAGTTCGTTGGTGTTGACCAGGCGACTTTGACAATTGTGTTGGTATGGAGGCAGGTCAATGTTGGGCACATGCGCAGAAGACTAAGAATCGGTCTACCTCATCTTTAGTCTATGGTTCAGACGCGTTGCTGCCCATCAGATACATGCATAGATTCTCGAGGGCCCTGCATTGAACCTTCCTACAGACTACCCACCAATAAAATGACACGGTGCCTACTTATAGAACGGGAAAATGGTAATGCAGATTTTTTGGACAATGTTTTAATATTCGTAACTGGTTTTAAAGTTACCACAAATCGTTCGTTATACCAGAGTTTCATTGCTTTATTTTAATTTTTTTTTGGGCAATGAACACACATCTGGCACCTTTAAATTAAAGTTATCGTGGTTGCGCGACCGCTGAAAGTCCCACAGGCACACGCAGAATGACGAGAACACTGCACGCCAGTTCGGAGACTTGCGCTTAGCGGCGATGGCGCACTCGACGCACGTGCCAGTTTCGTCCTTATCGCTCCTTCGCTTCTCGGTATCAAACACGGAATACATCTCCAGGTAGGCGGGAGACTTTAAGGACCTCCGTAGTTAAATATTTTAAACGCCTCGAGATCACTCCGGCCGTAAGGAAGTATTGCGAAGGCGATGGAACATAGTACAAGCAAGCTTCGCGTGTATTCTGTTTCCTCGTATTTTTAACCAGTGAATATAGGGTTTGAATAAAGGAATCTGATCAGAAAAGCTATAAGCATTGTCGCTATAGCTTAAAAATCTGTTTCNTGAATATAGGGTTTGAATAAAGGAATCTGATCAGAAAAGCTATAAGCATTGTCGCTATAGCTTAAAAATCTGTTTCACAGAATATTTAATATCGTAAACAGGGGGCTACTTACAATTTTATTTTTGAATTTGATATTTTTCGACGGCCCCATTTAGGTTTCAAAAACAAACCTAGTGGTTCGGCAAAAAAAAAATACCGACTTTAATTTCTGCCCTGAAAAAAAGATTTACATTGTAATGTTGCATATATTTTTAAATTATAACAGACACAACAGCTTACACTGAGAGCCGTATAACAACTAGAGATGTAACTTAATCCCGTACTTCTCTTACAGCGACGATCCAGGGGAACCTCGTCCCCGGTAGAGAAGGGAAGACGAAGCAACATCGTCGAGGATAAATCATCCCCCTGTCCGCAGACGGGAGAGGCTGTCTGGGCTGCGTGTTTCTGTCTCGGCGACTGTTGACGTGCGGTCGGAGGTTTCGCCCGCGCTGCGCTTCCAAGGCCGATCGCGGTACGCCTTTGCCTCGTACCAACCTCCTCCCGTCCTCCCCCTCCCAACAACATGCCAGCCAACTTACTCCGCCAGCCAAAGATCAAAGAAATGCCGCGGCGGCGATGTCGGGGTCATGGCGTCGGATCCCTTTATTCAACGGCCGAGTGTTGTAGACCATTCTTCATTCAACGTTCTTAAAAAAATTAACAACCATTTGTGGTCTTTTTTTCTCGTTGGTTAACCTAGACCAACTTGGACGTAATGGAAATACTGTAGAGACGAGTCACTGAAAGTCAGAATAAATTTTGTCTCCAATTTAACGTCTCATCAGATGAGGCAGTAGTTACGGAATCGGTGGCTCGCATTATTATGTAACCATCCTATAACTCGCCTGGAGTGATTTCGGAAAACCATGGAAAACCGAAATCAGAATGGCTGTACCGGAAATCGAGCAGANCTATAACTCGCCTGGAGTGATTTCGGAAAACCATGGAAAACCGAAATCAGAATGGCTGTACCGGAAATCGAGCAGAGTCCCTTCCAAATTCAAGTGCATTGTGTTACTACAGCACCACCTCTCTCGACTAGGATGTACATCAGCCACCAAATACGATTTTAAGTTATGGCCCAAAATATTTAGGAAAATATTTATTAAAAATTGTTAGTGATCTTTTTTAAAATATTACCAGAAGTGTTATCATAGAATGGAGGTTTACATCTAATTTTTTGCAATTTTACGATCATTAGGTTATCTGTAAAACTTATCTAGACACTCTTAAATGTGTAATACACCTGCTAATGTGACAAGGAAAATAATAAGCCCGATTACTTTAAGGAATTACAGCAACCGCACTAAATGCGGAAGAAAAAAAAATNTGTGACAAGGAAAATAATAAGCCCGATTACTTTAAGGAATTACAGCAACCGCACTAAATGCGGAAGAAAAAAAAATTTAAAATATACCTTCAGTTCATAATAAAGTTGGACTGGAATCCACTACCTACAAAATGTATGTAATNAAAAAAAAATTTAAAATATACCTTCAGTTCATAATAAAGTTGGACTGGAATCCACTACCTACAAAATGTATGTAATACTTGCTGGTATCGCACAAAACGTCATCCGTTCTCATTACACTGAGAGGGAAATATTAATGAGAGAATTGTCATGATATTAAAAACATTTGTGTATGCAAACTCCATACACTTTAAATATATATTTTTTCAGCTATGGCGTGAAAGTTTACATGCTAATCCAACCTTCACACACATATATATGATAACTGGTTCGTTATTACAAAGGCACTTTTGAAAATCAACTTTTTAATAAGTTATTAGGACCACTACAATGCTGATTTTATTTATACGTGGTGAAAGGGCTCAAAATGGGCAGAAAAAGTGGCCCNAGTTATTAGGACCACTACAATGCTGATTTTATTTATACGTGGTGAAAGGGCTCAAAATGGGCAGAAAAAGTGGCCTTGAGCAGGTTTTTTAAACATGTTCGACCAACAGCGAACGCTCCATATCTGGTATTAAAACGCATACCACCATATTATACTCTCTATGGGGCAATTATGTTATTTCCACTACGAAAGTCACTCAGAAGTTGTTAAGTTAATGTTCATGGCTCATTAAAATTACAGTAAATGGCTCGTAATACTGAAAAATAATTTTCACAAGACAAGTTTGCCACGTAATATGCTCGCACGATAGAGTAATTTTCCAACGTCAGATTTTTTTATTGTTTAAAATTAGCATTACAATATTTTATTTTCCTTTATTTCTTACCTTGCTTGTTTCCAGCTCTGAGTTAATTTGCNGTTTAAAATTAGCATTACAATATTTTATTTTCCTTTATTTCTTACCTTGCTTGTTTCCAGCTCTGAGTTAATTTGCATTAACCAAAACATGTTCTTAACTTAATGTCATTATTCAAATTTTGTCTCATTGTATACTTGTAACCAGAACAAGTATTTCTTTGTTGTCAGTTGTAGAAGATAGCTGGGTAGCCGAAGTAGCTGTTTACAAAAATCTGTTTAAGTCTGTCATGTCAGTAAACTTCAACATATTTACATTACTATTAGAGTATTGCCAAATTTTAACTTCTGATTTTACGATAACTCGTTACATTTTGTCTTTTAATTTGTTTTTATTTCATTTCCTTTGATAACATTTTTGGAGGCGCGCCTATGATACTGTAGTCAAAAGGGGATGCATAAAAAATCTTGTGGCATTCTAAAAATAACTTTTTCCACCCCAATACTTAACAAGACTGATTTACATTATCGAAGATAAGTAAAAATAAGTAGTAATACTTTTAAACGTAACTGCTAAGAACAGTGGTACCAAATATAACATGGACACGTACCCCACTCATACACGATTACATACTGTCAGTTCAAAGTTTCTGTTCCAAATAAAAAACTACAAACCAAATTATCGCTGTGCAACAACGCAAAAATTAAAATATCATCATGCTAACTGAAATTGTTGAGGGATAAATATTTATAAAATATCACTGACACATAAATATTACTGGGGAAAAGTAATGTTACTGCGTTATTGTATCTTATCTGTATGTTTTCATACAAGCTATACACCTAACAACAAGCTGAACATTAAGTTAAGGTACGCATCCCTGAGCTGGTACTTTAACACATCGTCAATACGTAACCTTCTGAAATCTGAGTTAGACGTTGGAATGATGTGCGGTTGAAAGACTTAACATACGTCAACAGTCAATAATGCTGGATAAAATAAATATTAAATACTCTCTTTGCCAGAAACAAGCAGTATATCNAACATACGTCAACAGTCAATAATGCTGGATAAAATAAATATTAAATACTCTCTTTGCCAGAAACAAGCAGTATATTGGCTTGCATGTTTAACAAACGGATAGGCTATCTAAACAGAGTTCATGGAAAGAACTTCTACATACGCTATAAATATTTCTCAGCAAAATCTGCGCGTGATGTACATCGATACCCGTTTTAAGTTCTTTCAAATGTGAAGGGTATATCTGATAAAATCTTAATGTTCCAACTTCTCAGGCAAACAATGGTTCATATTTGGGAAGTCGTTGATGTGAGCACAGTTTACGTGAAACACGTATGACGTTAGTATATCTGCATGCAAATTACCACTCTTTCTTTTACCTCTGTTGTACGAAATATTTTTTATTAAGTTTGCTTGGGAAAAAAAAAATTGAAAATTAAAGTTATAAATGGATTGAATACATTTGAATCTTTTGCTATCAGTCAAATCGTGCGGATAGTTTTATTTTGACAGCATGTTTCACACTGCGGAATTTTCTGCATGCTGAAATCAACGAGATGCAATTTCACCGTTACTGAAGCCGACTGTCCGAATGTTTCAAATTGCTCAGTGCAATTTCTCTGTCCTGAAAGTGGTTCAGACGCTTCGTTTTTTTTATAACATAGTCTTTGTCGTCTCAGACCGAAAACTACTTCGTTGGAGCCCGACGTGGTATTGCGAACTTTGCTTCTTGTCTGGCAAAGATTCACGACTTTTTGGCGGCAGCTAGCAAATACTCATAGCCGACCACAGCAAAAGTGTTTTACTATCCTTTAAAGGACAATAAGAAGGCCAAGAAAAGCTATCCTCTAAGTTCGAGTAATTGCCATTTTGTGAGAGGTTTGTGGGGAGGGGAGGGGGGTCGTTAAAAAAATAACGCAAGAAAAGAAAAATTCTTCCGTCTGAAAGTAAAATCGCTGTTTCAGAAACTGTGTTTTACATTTTACGACTTCGGAATATATGGCCGGTGCTTCGGCATAGCTTGGAAAACTTCGACAGCGAGGAAGGAGAAGGGGGGAGGGGGGAAATTCGCACTAAGAAAATTACTACAGCCCACCCCGTGGTTCGAAATTCCTTTTTTGCTGTCGCGACGTCTTAAGAGTTATCCGCGTAGAAGCGAGAGATAAACGACTGGGAATAAACGCATCGTTGAGGTCTCGCGTCGGATGCAGCGGATCTCAAGACAAGTCGCGCACCGTGTAGGCCGTATGGAAATGCGTGTTTCTCGAACCGCTCGCAGTATAAGTTAAGATTTATTGCGACACCCCTGTGCGGTTAACGCGCGTCTAACATCACACCANCCTCCCCTACACCAACCCCCTCGCTCACGCCACCTTCTTAACTGGCGGGGTTTTTTTTACTGGCAGTAAAACCAGCTACAAAGTGGCCGTTACGAGCGCTGTCCAGGGTTCCAGTCCCTGGCGGGGCAATTTGCCGCAACCCGCCGAGCACGAACAATGCAGCCTTGATGATCTGCAACCCGCTTAACTTACTTGCCTCCCCGACACGGAGTACTTGACAGTGCAGATGCGAAACACAGCTGCGTAGGCCTACACCAGCTGCACGCGCCCGCAAAATGGCGTCACTGATCAGCAACTTGACGGAACGCCGTTCGCCAGCCGGCAGACCGGTAAATAGAGAAGCTTCCGCGGCACGCATTGGCCAATCGGACACACGGCCCGTTTCCAAGGCCTTGCGCAGCCAATCATAGAAAAGCGAAGCCCACATCAAAGAAACTGACACTTGTAGGATGTTCTGGTCCCCTTAATCAGAAGTTTAGTTCCCAAAACAGTAGCACGTTAAATAATAGTTACGAAAAAAATATTGCAGTCAATATAAAACCTATTTTCTGTAATTTTCTTTCTATCATCAAAGCTGCAGGCCATATTCATCTGTGGACAGGCCGATCCGGTAAAAGTAAATTAAGTATCATTTTAATATCTACTGTACGATTTTTAGACGTTNTCATCTGTGGACAGGCCGATCCGGTAAAAGTAAATTAAGTATCATTTTAATATCTACTGTACGATTTTTAGACGTTTAACGTAGTTGTAATTCTGTTCTGTTGTATGCATCACCTTCCGACAGGTGTGTTCAACATTATTGAAATCGATTTTAGCTCGAACTACTAATGTAGGCCTGTAGACAGTTTTAGATTGTATGATCACTTTCCGACAGGTGTGTTCAACATTATTGAAATCGATTTTAGCTCGAACTACTAATGTAGGCCTGTAGACAGTTTTAGATTGTATGATCACTTTCCGACAGGTGTGTTCAACATTATTGAAATCGATTTTAGCTCGAACTACTAATGTAGGCCTGTAGACAGTTTTAGATTGTATGATCACTTTTGAAAACGCTGCTTTGTATCTTATCCCTACTCGTAGAGTACGTTTGACCACAAGTACAATAATTCTTACTGGCCTAAAAGTTATTTAGTCTACCTATATCTAGAGAGCATGTGTAATAGTAACAGAAATTATTCCGTCACTCTTAGCCCAAGCTATTCATAAATGCCTTTACAAAAATCTATTTAAGTGGTCATCTGTTCAGTTTTTTTGTGGAAATATTTATCGTATTACCTTGTTAATTTTACTATGAAGACTGCAGTCAATTTTCATATCCAAATCTATTGATATATTTCTCTGTAAGTAATTTTTACGTAACGGAGTTAAAGATGAGGTAAAGAGCCACAAGGGGCACTATACAAGATTTTCCCAAAGNGTAACGGAGTTAAAGATGAGGTAAAGAGCCACAAGGGGCACTATACAATATTTTCCCAAAGTCACCGACATACTCTTTAAAGTGATTCCTCACACACACAAAGAAGAAAAGTATATACTTGTCATNTAATTTTACTATGAAGACTGCAGTCAATTTTCATATCCAAATCTATTGATATATTTCTCTGTAAGTAATTTTTACTTAACGGAGTTAAAGATGAGGTAAAGAGCCACAAGGGGCACTATACAAGATTTTCCCAAAGTCACCGACATACTCTTTAAAGTGATTCCTCACACACACAAAGAAGAAAAGTATATACTTGTCATNATTTTCCCAAAGTCACCGACATACTCTTTAAAGTGATTCCTCACACACACAAAGAAGAAAAGTATATACTTGTCATAGCCTAGCTTGCTTCTTAAGGATGGTGCATGATTGTAAAGGCGGAGATGAGCGATACGTTTATTGCAAATAGCACAGTACTAAATTTACTTAGACCTCTGAAAGTGCGTGTAGTGTACCAGCAAATGAACATACACATTAGAGGCGAGTGATACGCCTCCTTACTCTCTGTGTGTGTGGTACCGTACTTACTGATATACTACCCGTACTTTCAGAGGTCCAAGTAAACTTGTTCCCGTGCAACGTGCAATAAACCTGTTACTCATCTCCGCCTTTACAAGCGTGTACTATCCTCAGGAAGCAAGTAAGGCTAAATGTTATGTACGTATTTTTCATCTATATTTAGGCCTATGCGAGGAATCCCTTAACAGAATTTGTCGGTGATTTTTGTGAACGTTCTATACAACTATGATTTCAGTAAGCCCTTTACTTAACGCGATCGGTTACAAATTCGTTTACGAGCTCAAGCTTTGCAAGAAACACGCTTGATACAAGTATAGGGCACACCAAACCCTTACACTATTTCATCGTGGTTCCCGTTACCTTCCCACACCATACAGGATTCTTGATTTTTCTAGCTTGTTTGAACTTTAAGAAAAGAAAGTTCCGAATTAAAGTTGTGACGTAATAATGAGTTCATATTTTTAAAAACACAAACAAGCTAGAAAAACCACCAATCCAATGTAAAGCGAAAATATTGTTCTTAAGGCTATTCAAGGGCAAACTTTTTCTATGGATTTTAAANAACCACCAATCCAATGTAAAGCGAAAATATTGTTCTTAAGGCTATTCAAGGGCAAACTTTTTCTATGGATTTTAAAGATGTTTTATGGTTTCGTGAAACGATACTGGCGGTAACTTGGTTTAAATACCGTATTTGAAAAGGAATAAATAAAAAAAAAACATTGATATTTGTACTGAAAATNTGGCGGTAACTTGGTTTAAATACCGTATTTGAAAAGGAATAAATAAAAAAAAAACATTGATATTTGTACTGAAAATATGAGAAGTTTACCTTAAAAATCTATATTCGAACAAAATTTCTAAACGTTATTTAACATAAAGTTTTCAAGTTCAGCTAAAGGGTTTATTGGAGTCAGGGGAGTGTTATGACGCAATTTATTTGAAATCCGTCACTCAGTTGACCCGCGGTAAATGTTTAAATTCTGGCTATTTTGATTTTACAATTTAAATTCAAAGGTTGAAATTGAAATAATGGTGAACCGCATAACAAATTTCCAAAAAATATATTTCATTCTAACAACAAGAACAAATATTTTTGATTTGTAACCTAACGTAGATATAAATTTGGTTAAATTTGATAGTTGCGCGTAAAAGGTTTAAATCCAAAATTTCTACAGCTTGTTTNTAACGTAGATATAAATTTGGTTAAATTTGATAGTTGCGCGTAAAAGGTTTAAATCCAAAATTTCTACAGCTTGTTTAATTCATTTAAAAAAAAAAATAATTTTTTTACCATTGTCATTCTTTTTCAGACTATTACTTAATATCACAAGGAAAAATGATGTAATAAGCGAAAAATGTATAAAATAATTTTAGTCTCTTAAACGCACTTATCCTGCCAGCTCGAAGCCCCGTATTGAACCCCATTTGACACCTTTTTAATATACGGAAATGGGTGTATGGTGACTTCTGGTAACACGGTACAGGATAGCTCACTCCGAGCCAAACCTAGGTTTTCGTTAATAACTTTAACAATAATGAAGATAGCGTAACGAAATGTTCAACATACTTGTTATGATGTCATCACATTTCACACAAGGCTAAATACGTCTGTTCAAAATTTCGTTACAATATATTCAATATTGTTTACGTTTGTAACGAAAGCCTGGGTTTGGCTTGGAGTGGGACATTCTGTATGTTACTTAACTGCAAGCAGAACATTGTGCAGAGGACTCCACTACCATTTATACAGACAGCCCGCAAATATAGTGACACATAGGTTCAATGTAGTTGCACGCAGAATGAGGAAACACTGAGCGCGAGTTCAGCACCTTGCACTTAGAGGCGATGCTGCCTTTGGCTTTTGTGTCAGTATGACCCTTGCTACATTTCAACAAGCAGTTACAGGCTACACAGGTAGGCGGGCATCTTTATATCCTGAATAATGCAAACTAATAAACTTTTTATGACACGGGGAATGAATACTGATCTTAATAGCGGTGTTATGAAGTCAATGCTGAGTAAAAACTGCTGTTACCACTTGCATATTTGCCTACATAGCGAGAATTGACGTACAAACTGCTTTAAAGAACAAACGCGCTGAAACTACACTGGCTTCAAAAAGCGAAGCATAATTAGGCCATAAATTGATGTAATTAAGTTTATGGCAAAAGTCCACAAAATGCGATGCTACGAATCGTCTTATTCACAACATAACACAAAACATGAAATCTCACAAACCCTGAATTGCAATAAATTCAAACACAGAAATGAAAAAAAATTCTGGAAATTTATGAGATAACGTCATTCCTTATAAGCAACAAGATTATTCCGTCTTCAAAATTATATAGGTAATTTATAACAACTTAGGACTTAAAGTGATTATGCAAGGAAGCACTCGTCCTTGAAAATCGAATTTAAAATCATTTTGCCCCAAGTTTGTTGGAAACAACATAAAATAAAACACCTAGTTCCTGAATGGTATATAGATTTTCATATAAATATGTCTGAAATCTGCAGAAATTTCATTGCCGTCTTACCTTTCACTAACAATATAAAAAATTGTTCTCGGAAGCGTAGCTATCAAGCAAATAACCACACGCTTTCAAAATGTTGTAGCTGTTTTCTCCAAAAATTGGGTAATATTTTTGCTAACTTCAAAATAATAATTCACACCTCCCTTAAAAGAAATTATATCAACCCAGGATTTCTAATTATTTCTTAAAGTACAGATTTAAGTTCTCATTAAAAGAAAACTTCGTTCGGTTATCCGTTATTAAGCTACAGTAGTTTATGTTATAGGCCTACTGAAATAAAATCTTTTNCATAGCGAGAATTGACGTACAAACTGCTTTAAAGAACAAACGCGCTGAAACTACACTGGCTTCAAAAAGCGAAGCGTAATTAGGCCATAAATTGATGTCATTAAGTTTATGGCAAAAGTCCACAAAATGCTATGCTACGAATCGTCTTATTCACAACATAACACAAAACATGAAATCTCATAAACCCTGAATTGCAATAAAATACAAACACAGAAATGAAAAAAAATTCTGGAAATTTATGGGATAACGTCATTCCTTATAAGCAACAAGATTATTCCTTCTTCAAAATTATATAGGTAATTTAACACAACTTAGGACTTAAAGCGATTATGCAAGGAAGCACTTGTCCTTGAAAATAGAATTTAAAATCATTTCACCCCAAGTTTGTTGGAAAAAAACATGAAATAAAATACCGAGTTCCTGAATGGTATAAGGTTTTTCATAAAAATATGTCTGAAATCTGTAGAAATTTCATTGCAGTAATNAATTTCATTGCCGTCTTACCTTTCACTAACAATATAAAAAATTGTTCTCGGAAGCGTAGCTATCAAGCAAATAACCACACGCTTTCAAAATGTTGTAGCTGTTTTCTCCAAAAATTGGGTAATATTTTTGCTAACTTCAGAATAATAATTCACACCTCCCTTAAAAGAAATTATATCAACCCAGGATTTCCAATTATTTCTTAAAGTACAGATTTAAGTTCTCATTTAAAGAAAACTTCGTTCGGTTATCCGTTATTAAGCTACAGTAGTTTATGTTATAGGCCTACTGAAATAAAATCTTTTNAAAGAAAACTTCGTTCGGTTATCCGTTATTAAGCTACAGTAGTTTATGTTATAGGCCTACTGAAATAAAATCTTTTTAATTACGGATTCTGAAGTACCCATCCCTCTCTTAATCTCGTATTTAAGGCGTGATACGTTTTGTTAGTTTTTTTTGCGTAAGAAATTATAAACATTTTTATTTCTCTCAAGTTCGGAATACTTGTGTAAATTTATGATAATATGCAATAAAATTTGCGAAAGACTGTTGCCCACTTGGAAAAATTTCATCCTATAAGTTTTTGTAACTTATTAATAACATTGGAAGAAAAAAAGTGTTTTTTACAATAAACAAGAATTTTAATCGTGGTGATTTACATGAGCTCCTATTGAGTGTGGACAAATTGAAGCCGGGCATGAGGATCAATGTTAATGTTCGGCTTCACCCCTTTTGCAGAAATTCTTCGTTTTCGCGTCATAATTTCGGATTCATAGTAATTACTAACAATCTAAGATAATAAAAAATTTAAATTGTTTAAAGAGTTTTTTTTTAATTGTTGTCCAATTTTAATTGTGTGTTATCTGCTTGCTGTAAAAAGTCGAGAAATTACAAATAAAATATAAATATGTTCTCGACATTTTCCGACAAGCAGACAACACATAATTAAAATTACGCACAAAAATATCAAACAACTCGCAAAATGTAAATTTTCTATAACCGTACATTGTAATTAATTGCTATGAATCCGAAATTATGACGCGAATAGGAATAATGTCTGCATAAGGGGCGAAGCCGATTCTTAACGACGACTGCGGTAGACAGATGGAGGAACATCGAGTGTCTGGCTACATAATATATTAAGTCCTCAGAAGCGAAACGGCGTGTCGGTTCCTTTGATATAAGCGAACTCGGTCGCTCATTGGCCGCGCAAAGCTGTGTAAACGGGCCTTGGGTCTGATTGGCTGTTGCACGGCGTGGCCTTATCCACGTTGGTGGGTCTGTCACCTAGCGAGTTAGTCTTAACGAGTAGAGTGGGGACACTTGGGTGGCTCTTAGCATCGAGGTCTTGAGAGCCGATGAGGACGATGTGAGGTGAGTATGGAGCAGCGCCGGAACGCAAGGATGGGCGGGAAATGGGAGATCCCCGATAAAACGCGCCGACCAGCGGCATCGTCCGGCACGATTCCCACATGTGAAATTCCTCGCCCAGGAATCAAACCCGGTTCGCCCACGTGGGAGGCAAATAGTATGACCACTACTAGTCCTAAGGAGATGATGGTGTACAGCATTCCGCGGCATTGCTATCAGGTGAGGCCGTTTTGATGGCGTGTGTGGCTCGAGTTGACGATACATGCCACCGCTTCACCTCTGTGTTCTCAAGTACTCTATGTTCTGGCTGAAGACGTATATATCTCTCTTTCTCTTTGTTTATATCTCTCTCGCTCTTTCACGGGCGTCACGGATGGAGAACGCTGTTAATGCTTCTCCGTGGAGCAGCGCCGTCCTGAGACATGCATAATGCACCTCGATCCCCCCTCACCTCCCCGCCTCACTCATCTTCTCCCCGAGGGGGACAATGCAGTATTGAGAAGGCCCAAACCAACCCTCCAAACCAACCAACCCCTTTTACCTTACGCCACGCCATGCATTATGCACCTGTGGATCCCAGGCGAACAACAGTGGCGCCGGGTAGCTTGGAGGGGTGGGGGAGGGTTCCACCTGTGTGGCCGCCAATGAGAAGAAGAGCAAGTTACCCCTCTCCCCCCGTCACCATTCCCCTCCCTCCAAGCTACGTAGACTTTATTCATGCCGTCCCCGGGGTTGCTGAAAATTGCATGCCGGTCGAGTGCAAGGCCTGTGTTATGAACACGTAAAATTCACCCCCTCCCCCTTCCTTGTTTGGGCAGTGAAATGCAGTGTTAGGTTTCAGTAAAGCAAAAAAAAAAAAATTTATATGTTGGTATACCTTGAAACTAAGATGATACAGCATAGTGGAAAAAGTTCTGTTGAATAAGTAATATAATTTATAATAAGAAACTTAAATACATAATGCCGTTAAAGGTAAGGTATTAATAAATCTGTGTATTACAAAATTAGCCATTCAATAATATGTTTATATTGTTGTAATTCGTCTTGGGCGTATTCTAGGTCAAGAGAGATGGAAATCGTTAAAAATTTAACTTCATAGTTTATTTATAAAGTTATAAAATACGCACAGTTATTATTTACAACATTTATTACCTATCCCTACTATTACACTTATTACACATCGGTAAACGCAATATTTATCGCCAATGTTAATTCTAACTTTACTCCTTATGACTGTCTTTATACTAGCTACAATAACTTTATAAGCACTTATTATTTACACATACACAGTCAAAATGTCTATTACCACACGTTGACATCATTCCAAATGTCTGCCACTCTCGCATCCAGTCCCACTTTCCGACACTGAAAAAATATTTTTGTGGTGACCAAAAAATTTTTGTTGGCGACCTCAAAATTCTTTTGTCAATATAGACACGATAAAAGATTTTGTGGTGTCAACAAAATTCTTCTGTCATTCCAGCATTTAGTGGTAACTACAAAATGACGTTTGTGGTCACCAATAAATTCAGCGTGTTAGTAGGCAATAACGTGTACGTTAGTCACAGTGAAAATGTTACGATGATAACGCCAATACTGGTTAGTGAGGTTCACAAAGGTGTGTTGTGGGTTTTTGCAGTTAGGTAGGGTTTAAAAAAAATTAAACACTAAATTCAAAGTCGTCATGAGTGGGGTTCAAACCTTGAACGTCTAAACTACAAGCTCAGTGTGTTACCATTACGCTTCCTTGCTTGACGTTAAGCCATTGTCTTTAGCATGTATATACCAGAAATCTATTTAGTGGCACACCACAAGGGTGGGTGAAGAGATTTGGGCGTCTCTTAACATCGAGGTCTTGAGAGCCGAACACCACGAGGCTTGCAAACTTCACCTCATGGAAAGTTAATTTTTTGGAATCATTTACGTGTATTATTTAAAAAAAAATACATTATGCTTAAATAACTTTAAAGCTGTGAGCGTGAAAAATTCAGTTTTTAGGTTTTTGTTTGTGCCAGATTTGTTGTCTTGCAATGGAATTCCTTGAGCACAAATTTGTTATATTTGGTTCAACACTCCTGCGATATTCTGCACGTGACAAACTGAAGATTAGTCCAAACAGATCAATGGATTCGATACCTTAATATTCAAAAGTCTGGCATTTTAAACTTAGGTATATGGAAATAGAAGGTCTGTGCATTCATTGTTCGCTGCTTAAATATACCTACAAAGCCTGGTGCTTATTGGCTGAAAGTTCTTAAAGTAAGCCTGAAAAGTTGTCCCGCAGCAAACATTTATAAAACAATAATTCCTGCTGTATTACAAATACGGTACTTGTTACTACGTGTTATTGGCGTGTATTACAGAGCGTTTGAAGTAGGTCTATACGCCGTTGAACTGAACTACTAAATACACTTATGCTCAATGATATTGATTAATAAAACATCATATAATTAAATAAAGATTTAAAGTGGATGGGGAAGTTTTTTAAAACACGTTTGATTATTTTAAGCTATATTTGGAAGTATTTTCATAACAGCCAATAGCCATACTGCAATTTTGTAATGCTTCACCTGGAAACATTATTAATGGAACAAAGGCGGAACTTAAAAGAAGATTTATGCCAATGAAAAGAACAGTGACGTGTGTCAAATTTCCATGGCTGCACTATATAATTTGGAAAGACTTCATGCAAGTCCACGACCCTAAGCGTGGAAGTAATACGGCGATTGATGCTTGTATCAGCATTTACCTAAACACTCCCATCGCCTCAGAAACGTAATATATCGTCACGCATGTGGTCGCCTTACGTATATGCCTATTTACTTCAGTAACGAATGCATTAAAACACCTGGATTATTATAATATATAGTGCTTCAACAAATTAAATTTTTTCAAACGCCAACCATTAAAATAATGGTAAGAAATCCTATAAATATTTTCAACTAATAATAATTTTACGTGGTACTCCATTTACAAGAACAAGTAGAAATGGCAAATAATAATTAAGGCAGTGTTTTTGTAACTTTAGAGGGCAAGGAAACGGTAATTTCATAGAAAGGAAGTAAAAATGTTTTTTATGAGAGCAAAATTGTTTCCAGTAAATACTTTTTACGTTCGTTTCCCTCACAAATTTATTTTATGAAAACCCTCTTCTGGGTAAATAAAGTGTATTTTTAAACATTCGCTGGCGAAGGCTGGTGAAGTAATTGGTTGGAAAGGGTAGAGAGGGAAAGAAAGACTGAAGGGACAGTGACCAAAAAGGAATAAAGAGAGACAGGGTTGATAGAGCTGGGTTACCGACGACGTGAGAAGAGTGGCATTTTCCCTTGATGCAGATATTCAACGTATTCGAGGAATAGAAGCGCGGAATCTGTTGACCTAACTGCATTGCACTAGTCACAGAACTAGCGTGTAATTTCCTTGTATGTGCCCTTTTAAAAAATGAGAGCTCAAATGAATATTAATTACAAAGCTTGTCTATTTGTTCGAATAAGTATAGTTTTGGAACCATTGTTTGTAAGTTGTTACTTAATTATTTTTTTTGTAACCTAAGTTGTTACTATTTTATATTCCAGGGTTTAAATAACTATCATCTCTCATGGTCTGAAAAAATGTCAATATGGAATGAAATTGTATATGACATTTATGGGCATAATAAAATTCTGGTTTTCATTCGTTAAATTATATTTTTCTGTTGTATGAATAACAAAGAGTGATTTTCTCGTATAACATATTTTTTTAGAAATTATTATAGTTCGTATTGGTTACGATATATATCGTGACGTAAGAAAATAGGAAATATAAGCGTATTAGAAAAAAATAATGATTTGGATATTTTGTTTAGTTATTTTAGTGTTAAAGGTGATATAGGATATGTCAGAAAGGAAGAGAGAACATATTATAATGTATATTTCTAAAAAGTACTGAAGCACCTATATCCCCAATAGTATAATTGGCTTCAGTAAAGCTTAAATGAAACATAACATTGTAAGCCTGTAAGCTTGAATCAAGCTAGCCATGCAAGCCAACAAGTTTTAATCAAGCTTGAATCACACATGAAACGAAAAGCTCGCTCAGCAAGGCAAATTCAAGTAGAATGGTATGCTTGCCGAAAGTTTTCATGCTATCTGGGATGTGTCTTCCAGTGGTCTAGCTGTCATTTTATGGCGTCATAAAAAATGTATAAGACTGTCGCACTCTCTAAGCTAATGAAAATACAGATGGTTTCACTCAATAAAGTACTTTCAATACCGAAGATTTCATAAAATTAGAAACCATCCGTGTTTTAATTTTTTACTTGCAAACAATACACGTTACAGCCGAATAAAGAAAACTGAACTATTCTTCAGTCGTGAAAATTTTCCCCAGAAATAATTGAGTTTTATTTTCTGAAGCTCTGCTTACAATTTGGGCGTCCCAGGCAAACGCAATCTTCATCAAGCAAGACCATTATAGTGATTAATAAGATTATATGTAAAAACATTAATAGTAATGTTAACGAAATGTTCAATACGTAATTTTATATACATTAATTACGAAATGTAAAATATGTGCGTTATTGTATCACATGCATAGTAGGTAGAACTTTCCTGGCGACTTTGATAGCGCGAGTACTAATTTTTCATGCTGTGTGCACGTTATACAGCGAGCTAGATCGGCTACTGCTGCTACAATGGCAGGTTATCAAGATTTAAGTGAGTTTGAACGTGGTGTTACAGTCGGCGCACGAGAGATGGGACTCCGAGGTAGCCATAACATTTGGATGTTCGCGTACGACCATTTCACGAGTGTACCGTGAATATAGGGAATCCGGTAAAACATCACATCTTCGACATCGCTGTGGCCGGAAAAAGATCGTGAAACAACGGGACAAACGACGACTGACGAGAATCATTTGACGTGACAGACGTGCAACCTTTTCTCGAATTAGCGCAGATTGGATTTGTGGACTGCCCTGCAAGATTGATGGTGTGAATTGCCTCCTGCATACCTTCAGACGTATGTCGAGTCCATGCCACGTCGTCTTGCGGCACTTCTGCGTGCTCGCGGGGGCCCTACACGATATTAGGCAGGTATGCCAGTTTTTTTGGCTCTTCATTGTATATGGCTACATAATATAACATCTGGAGAGTCCGTAATAATACTATAAGGTCGGGGGGCATTGTTAATTTAACTACATCCACTACCTTACTGACAGCCACAATAGTATATTGTAATGGCCACACCTTGAGAAGTATCCGAAGGCTGATGAAGTATGACGAGTTACGGTGGTCGGCACAGCAGGCT
Organism: Clitarchus hookeri; assembly: GCA_002778355.1. Lineage (NCBI taxonomy): Eukaryota > Metazoa > Arthropoda > Insecta > Phasmatodea > Phasmatidae > Clitarchus > Clitarchus hookeri. Next base: position 171,555 of record NQII01001822.1, read on the forward strand.
TCTTGTGACGTCCATCTCGGCCGACGTCACATGGAGACATACCTCTGCCCCGCCCTGCATTGCCCTCATATAGGCGTGGCATAACGCAACATGGCATGATTCCCTGGCTGGTAGAGGGGATTCCTGCTTACCGGGGTTTGGGCAATGCGAGTCCCGATTGCGGCAACTGACTGTCCTGATTACTACTCATGAGTGATAGCGTGTTCAGGCTGGTCGTGGAATTAAGGCCTGTTCACGCTATCGTAACAGAGCGGTTAATGAAGTCGGAGAGCACTGAAAAAATACAAAGGACTTCTGGTCAAAATTAAACATCATATCCGGAGTAAAATTTTAATTAACGCCTCTCTCAAGATTTCTATTAACTGGGAAATACGTAGCACAAACTGAAGATACACCACTTGCTCAATTCGCCATTATTAATACTTTTTTTTAAATCAACAACTTCATGGCAATCACTGGCAGCCCAAATACCATAGACAGGAGCACTGAATACTGTACTTGGCAATAAACCGAAGATAAAATGAAATATGTAAGAAAAAAATTACAGTAAACAAGAGAGTGTCTAGCGAGGCACATCATCAAACGATCAAACCGGCTAACAAAATATTCCTTACGCGGAATAGGTCATCATACAGCAAACTGTCGTCTCGTTGGGCCTTGGCGACGTCTGTCACATTACAGAACTCGATCGCATGTTTTTGTGGCTATTGTTTTCGCCTTTATCCTTCGTGTTTCCTTCGACCTTCGCCATTGCCAGCTGTGTTGAAGGACACGCCGCGAAGCGCAGGAAAGCATTTTCCAGACGTTCACCGCGACCATACAATCTCCTAAACACGCCCCGGCTATCTGGGAAAGAGCTTTGCGCTCATGAATCACGGCTCCCACGGGGAAAGCCGTTTGTTTTCCTTTCTCCTGAGACGTACCATAAAGATCACTGCTCGACCTCGTTCATGATAGCTTATCCGATGCGTGAAGACTCCAAGTGTCAACTTTATTCATAAACACCCTCAGATTAAATCACAAAAACGTGTAAAAATACTTAGGGGACGCGGTGATATATTTCGTTCCTACAAATAAGGGGAGTTATCTCACGCCCTTGCTCTTTGAAATTCAATAAAATATGGCAAACGTATCACTAATTTCTCCGTGACGTGTTGGCAGCTGTCCTAATACTTTTATGTGTCATTCATAACAAATCGTGTGGCAAATCCAATAGTTGGTGGTTGATGTTGAGGACTGGGAAAATAACGTGCAGCCACATCATTCTGATTTGACGCAGACCTAACTAGTAAGGCAACATGACGCGGATAATTATTCACTCAAATGACAGAACTTGTCAAACGGCGAGAGTAAAATCTTTAATTCGCCTTGTACCTTCCATTCCTTATGTCCACGATGGTGTAAAGTATGACAACACGGAATTATCAGAATCAAAAAAGTGTTACTATTTCACCAGTTAGGCATATTACTCTAATTCGTACAAAGAAAACTAAAGGTGATCTCAGGGTCAACAACTGTAAAAAAAACTATTCATAACACGTTATTATATGGGACCATTTCACACATTCACTTCCAAACTGTAGTTAGTACACCGTTGGAGAAAAAACGCGTTTGTATGAACCAAAATCCTATACTAATAATTTACTCACTGCCTTTCAATGGCAGATAAAATTAAAATTTTAGGCACTGCAAAGAACAACTTTTTTAGGATCGAATGCACATATATCATTATAAAACTTTGTCATATATATGGGGACCAATAAAAATCCGTTTGTGCTTGATATAATTTGCAGCAGGTGTTTATGAAACCGTAGAGACAAAATTATGTAGGGGGTTCCTTTGATGTGGGTGAGCCCAGTTTATGATTGGCTGTGCGAGGCTCTGAGAACGTGTCTTGTGCGTGATTGGCCACTGCATACTTCGAGATTTTCCCTATCGGCTGGGATGCCGGCTGGGGGAGTAGGCTGCCAGTCGCTGAGAGAATGAGCGAAGAGAATTGGACGGCTCTAAACAGCGATGTCTTGAGAGCCGATGAGGGTGATTGAGGTTAGTATGGAGCGGTGCCGGAATGAAAGGATGAGGGAAAACGGGAGATCCTCGAGAAAACCCGCTGACCAGCGGCATCGTCCAGCACGATTCCCACATGCGGAAATCTGTGAGTGACCTGGCCGGGGATTGAACCAGGTTCACCTTGTTGGGAGGCGAGTAGACTAGCTACTCAGCCACCGCGGCCCCGCTACCAGGCGCTGATTGGAGAACGCCGTTTCGACGTGTTGCTGATCAGTGACACCGACTTGCTAGCGTGTGTGGCTGGAGTTGGCAGAGTTATCGTCTGCTTCACCTCTGTGTATTCTTAAGAACTCAGTTACGAGCTTGCGGAACGAACAACAAATGAAATCTGTCACTCTTGAAGGACTTACATTAACCTACATTAACCTTATACTATGTGCAGTATACATCATCTAAGTAACTTTCTATGCAACGTCCCACATATTATTTGGCAATGACGTGAATGGTTTATACACTGAGGGCAATCGGATTAAGCGTTGCAAATTTTTAAATGATGTAAAACCTAGGTAGAAATGCAGACACAACTGTATGCTCTGGAGCTATCTGTGGATGAATTTGCAACAATTGGTATAGTCCATTTATGGTTGCTTACAACTGTTCTGAGACCCTACTTAAGTTCTACTTTCAAACCATTCCTCCGTCTCATGCAAACAAAAATTTAAACCAAGTCTTCAAAGCTACCCCAAACGGACAACGCATCGTATTTGTGCGCACGCATGAGGTTTAATATTTTTCGTGGGAACTATTTCTTACTATAATAAATTTACGGTTACTTCCAATTTTCTCCAAACTCTGCTTAAGTTCTACTTCTAGGACATTACTCCGCCTCATGCAAAGAAACCTGAACCTATCTAGAAAATTACACCAAAGGGATAATGCACTGTATTCGTGCGCACTCAGTTTAATAATATTTTGCCTAAGAACTATTTATCACTAGACATTACTAACACGCCTAATTTATCCCTGTTTTATTGATATTAATTATAAATGAAATATTATAATAAATAGATAGAATATCAGTAAAAGTTCAATTTAACCAAAAATAAGGTACTTTGATGATAACACATGCACAACACCCTTGTTATTTATGACGTATTTAGGAAAGAACCAATCACGTCATATATGGAGTGATTTTTCAGTGGTTTGATTCAAAAAGTGTGAAGAAACCGCGAATAGACTATAGGCATTACCAACGCACCTGTTTTCTCCCTGTTTTACTTCACACTAATTTAAAATGAAATATTACAGTTTATAGATAAAATGTAAGTAATAGTTCAACTTACCCAAAAATAAGCTAGCTAATTTCGTGCTAAGTGAAGTATAAAAAGATTGCGATACACGACACGTTTAGGGAAAACAAAAAAATTCATTCACGGGATGATTTTTCAAAGGTTTCATTCTGAAAGTGTGAAGAAACCGTGAATGGACTATATATATTTTATACAGCAAAGATAATGAATTACTTTCGATTCACAGTGTCCAAAACATGGGAAGTTCCACATAAAGTAGGATCTTTAATGTTATACCCTGCACACATGCAGAAAACACCCCCAAATAATGGATATTTTCTCGCGTGTGGAGACATCATTCGTTGGTATTACTGTATTCCTCAGTCTCATACACAGCTGTCGCCAAGAACATCAACCGCAGACACATTATTTCTGGTATTACTACACATTATTACTCGATATACAACACGGCGTTATAGTGATATCACCCACAGTTCCAAACACAAGTATTGTTAACTTACAACTCCTAACATTTTATTTTTATTTGTGACTTAAAATGGTGAACAGAACAACTTGAACAATACGCCTTTTTAGAACGTTTCCTCGAACAAACTAGCAGAATGTTCTGTTTCTAATATCGAATTTCGGTTGTCGTTGCCCTCAATCCCGATTACGCAAATGTTTTGCAATCGTTCGTCTCCTTGTTTATTTGTGCATTGTGTTCCATTCCAATATCACCGAGAAAAAGTTTTGTTGCATAACACAAAGTTGGTTTGGTGCAACCAAATTGATTGTTTGTAGAGAAGCAATTAAATATTTTGTTGTTGAAACCATAATTTTGCTGTTCTAATTTGATTTCCCCAAACTGTAAGATCTGGTTACTGTAACCAAAGATTTTTTTGACTGTATGTACATGAAACAGTTTTGGATATTATAAAAAAAAAAAAAAAATTTTAACGCTCGACCGAGATTCAAATCCAGATAGTTGATGTGCGAGACCACGCCCAGAATGCCCACAGCTAAAGTTACTACTGATGAAACACGAATATTTGTAAGTATGTACAAGAAAATACTAGACAACATTCGTAAATAAATGTTTAAAGTTTTACAACTAATTTTGTTAATATTTATACCATTATTAAGCATCGATAAATGCAATAATAATCACTGTTACTATCCCACTGGTCACAAAAATTACAATCAAGCTCTTCAGCTGTATTTTCGAACGAAGGCAAACAAGTGATTGGCCAAGCAAATAAAAGCAGTTGATTCAACTAAACATTTTGCAGACAGTCTAATATTGTTGACCCAACACAGAGGTTTTGTTTATTCATTTGTGTGTGTAGTTAGATTAACGAAATCAATTTTGTTGATTTTAAAGTTAAAAAAAAAATTTTGTTCGGGCTATTAAATATATGTTTGGTCATAAACGAAGAAGTATTTTGTTGGCGGGAACAAACGTTCCCTCTCAGCGTACCTGTTAAAAAATTTACATTACGACTACTTAGTTCAGGTGATAAAATGTGAACATTGCTCGTGTGGTCAAGTATTCCCTTCCGTGCCACTTATAAAAATTGGCGTGATTTATTTCATGCTAACTTTCTGAACCAAAAAGTGCACAACGTAATGACACTTTAATTTTCCATTATTTATATTTATTCGAACCAGCACAGCCGCGCCTGAAACCGGGTGGCTGGCGCCAGACAAACGCAGCGAAAACAGTCCTGTGGGTCGCTTTGCCGCCCCAAATTACGCTCTAATTTATTGTAGTCGTAACGTTTCAAGAGCGCGGGCCAGCACAGGAGCGTGGTTCTCTTCGTCGCGAGAGCTGTGCGGCGGTGCGCAATTATCGCAGTTTGTTTGTTTTAACTGCCGCCGTCGTAAACTGCTCTTCGCTGCAGCGTGTGGGCGTTGTGTGCGCCCACGTGTCTGATCATGCCCACGGCGTTCATCATCATCATCATCATCATCCGCCCGTCATCATCATGCGTCGGGAGTTTATGATCGGCACTTACCATGAATTCGCAGCGGCGGAACGCAAAGGCGGGGGGAAAAGGGAGTGCCCCGAGAAAACCCGCCAGTCAACGTCCGCCACTTTTACCCACATGCGAAATTCTGGGTGACCCTCGCCGGGAACCGAATCCTGTTTGCCGTGGATGGGAGGCGAGTGGTCCGACCACTACACCACCGCTGCCCCTCAACATCATTACTATTTTCATCATTCTTAACATTATCATCATCTCTATCATTCTCGTTATCATCATAATTATCTTCATCCTGACTATCGTTATCATTACCATCATCATCAATCATCGTCAAAGACAGATTTTTTCGCGAGGATACTTAATTAACTACACAGTAAAACAATTGTGAACTCCTACCATAACCTATACACTAGGCACCTACTAATCCTGGACATCTTGCGAATTTATGTAAGAAGATCCTCATTGCTGTGTCAACTCCAACGAGCAGATAGCAGAAGCTCTGCCCAGTATTACTTTTATTTAATATATAAATAAATTGTAGACAATTTATATTTTTCTCTCTCTCTCTCTCTCTCTCTCTATCTCTCTCTCTCTCTCTCTGATATTTTTCCAGAACGATGGCCAAAGTACATATAAACATGAAATCAAAACCTAAACTTGTTAAAAGTTACCTAATAGGAAAATGTATAAAGAGAGTCAATAATAATACCGCAAAGTAGATAAATATACAGGGACGACTTGGTGTGGCGGTTGTTTTGATTCAGGCGAACCCATATAGTGATTGACTGTGCGAGGCATGGGAACGGGCATTGTGTCTCATTGGCTACTGGGTCCTGCAAAGGTTCCCTACTGGCTGCGATGTCGGCTGGCTAGTAGAATGCCAGCCACTGATTTGCGAACGGAGTCCCAGCGTGTTGCTTGCTAGTGACGCCATTTTGCTGGCGTGTGTGGTAGGGATCCTGAAAAAATATCTACACATCGAAATGACGATGTTATGTCGGCGGCGATATATCGATATAAATCGTCGATATATTTTCAATGATATTTTATCGAAATCAATATTTTTTTCCAAATATCGGGAATAAATATTTTTGAAATGCGGTTTTAATGAGCTCTGTTATGAATACACAAATTAAATAAAAAAATTGTTATGTTTACTTTGGCAACATGCTCCGAAAACAGGCGCCACATCGTTCTGCAATGCCTCGTGTCCTCAATATGTTTTATTCCGAGCCATTTTACATTTGCCAAGTTCTTTAATAAATCCGATACATTCGTATACATCGAAAATCAATATATTCTTTCGATATATCGTTTTGTGAAATGATACTTTTATCAATAACCAATATAAATAAATCATTTCGATATTTTTTTTCAGATATCGAAATCCCTAGTGTACTGCTGGATCTCGCAGAATAAGCAGCTGCTTCACCTCTGTATACTTAAGTACTCTGTGATAAATAAATAAATAAATGGCGTGTGGGGAGTGCACCCATGGCAAGGCAACACCCTCCGAGTGACGGTATTTCCAGCTGGGACCCGTAGGTGACCCGTCATCCCCGGACATGACATGAAATGAAACCCTAGAATGGAGCGGAGCTGGAATGCAAGGGCGGGGGAAATGGGAGTACCCAGAGAAAACCCGCTGGCAAGCGGCATCGTCCAGAACGATTCCCACATGCGAGAATCCGGGAGTGAACCCACCGGGGATCGAACTCGGATCGCCGTGGTGGGAGGCGAGTGCCCTGGACACTACGCCACCGCTGCCCCTACTCTATGATAATATACACTGACCTGACAAAATTCACGGCACACGGGTCTAGCGTCGTGTAGGCTCTCGTCTAGCCCGGCGAAGTGAAGCAACTCGTCGGGGCATCGACTCCACATGTGGACGAAACACCAGTGGAGAGATGCTGACCCATGCCCACAGTTCTCTGTTATTTGTAGGTGCAGGATCTAGGGTGCCAACGTACCTCCCTACCACGTTCCATGAATGCTCGGCGGGGTTCGTATCAGGCGAACGAGGCGACCACAGCAGTCGTTGAAACGCCCCAGATTGCTTCCCGAACCAATTATGGACAGCTTGGGCCGATGACGCGGTGCATTAACCCTGTTGGAATATCTCACCTTAGTGGGGATGCGTGAAGCCCATGAAGGGCTGCAAGTGGTCGTCAAGAATTTCAGCGATGTCAGAGCACAACTGTTAAACATCTGTGCACTTCCCAGATATAACGGCAGGGTGGCGCTACCGACTATCACCTTAACATACTGTTATCCCATGACTTTTGGCATGTCAGTGTGTTGCAGGTACTTTATAAATTGTGGGCAAAGATATTCTGATATATCACCGCTTGCTGCCAGATTATTTTAGTATTCTTAGCCAGTCTTAATCATATACAAGCTGTCTGGTATACCTTTTTTTTTTATAGCTTAATTGCTCCTACATTCTAAAAACAAAGTCAGTGATATCACTTAGTGAAATAATCGTCACGGAAAGTCAGTCACAGAGTTGTCAACAGACTGACAGATCAGTTGGGAACCAGTGGCATTTGCTATCATGACTTAGATGCAGTATCAAGTTTTGTTCATCAAAAACAAATAAACGGAATCTATAGTGCCATCCTACTTGCTGGCATTATTTGATGAAGCGTGAAAGTACGAAGACGAAGTTGTGTAAATGCTTCGTGTATAAGAAAATACTCAACCATGGGGATAAGATAGAAGTGCCGGTTGCCCATTCGCTCAACATTCTACACGACAGGGATCCGCAATTAATGCCTTCGCGGAGTAATGTAAAAAAAAAAAAAAAAAATGGCCACCTTGATTTGAGTTATCATTTTTTTCACCTTGGTTTTTTTCTGGCTGGAAATCATTCTATAGAATGGAAAATATTTTTGAATAATAAAGTATTAAATTTTTTTGACGTATAAAAAACTTTACCTGCGGGCAATACAAGACCAATATTTAAGACGTAATAAAAAGTAATAACAACAATTTAGAAGGACTGTAATAATATAAAACAATATTTTAACTTTTTTTTTTTTTTTTTTTTAATATCTGGTAGAAACTGCAAGCGTAAGCCTGCGGAAGCACAAGTGGACAAAGCTAGAAAAAATTTATTTGCATTTGTTTTTCACAGGGGAATTTGCAATTCATGAGCTTTCATTTTCATGACTATTTCAGAACTCCTTACGTGAGTATTGATTTAGATCGCAAACTAACGTGGCTAATTAGCTGTCGTGGAGAAATGAAATATCCCTTGGGAGTTGGTTCGCTACATTCGCCGCGCGAGGCAATAAAGCGGAAACGCTCCACAACTATAACAGCTACGCGCAATTAGCGGAATCGGCAGAGATCGTCGTCCTTCCTTTAACAGCGCGGAGCTCCTGAGAGCTCTACAGAACTTGTCGGCCGCTCGCGGTAGCATAATCTCTTTTGACGTTAACAAAAAAACTCTTTAAAAGGAAATACTTAATTGTTTTCTCTAAAAAAATATATATAGTTGGAAACTACGAAAGCATTCTCAGGGAAATTTAGCTATTTACAAAACCTAATCTCCCCCCCTCCAAAAAAAATTTATAAGCAACACTATTGAACAATTTTTTACACGACCACAAAGCCACTGAACGAAAATTTCACCAAATGTGTTATTATGTTAAGGATCTTCCGTAGTTTTCATATGGGTCTCACTGCAAGCTGTTGTGTGCATTATAATTTTTTTTAAACTATGTAATATTCAATGTAAATATGTTTTCAACGTAGAAATGAAAGCTGATAGTTTGTTGCCAATTTATCAATTCTGTTATTGAAATTATCAAAGTCAGCATCGTTTTGTCATTCTGTCTTGTGTGGAAAAAATTCTGTTTTTGTCTTCGTCTCTGTGCTCGTCTGTGCTGTCTCAATTTGTGTTGTGTTTGTTCTATTCTTTCAGTTTTTCCGTTTGTCAATTCCTTCTGTATTTTTTTTTTAAAATTTCGTTATTTATCTGACAAAATTCTTTGTGGGATTTATTATACGTTTTATTTATATCTTTTGACTACAGCTACTCTCGACTCGTTTTTTCCGTGTTTGTTTCGTGTCTCAAACATGTTTTTCTGTGACAACGTAGTGCAACAATGGCGTATGTTCACCCTTCCACGCCTCCCTCCAACCAATCGCAAGAATATTCCAGACAACTTATATGCAGTGGATTTAACCCTTTCAGTCATAGATAAATCTATAAATTTAAGTGTTGCAACAAACAATATTTTTTATTCGGGACTGTACTTATATCGATACGACATTTGGTCATACATCGGCACCAATAAATATCTGTCCGTGCTTTCTCTTATTGGCAGCAGCGGTTTATACGGCTAGGAATATAGTTTCAACAGCAAATTATGTTTCCCAAACGTAGACAACCTTTCTCATTGGACAGTACGTTCTGCTGTGTACAGTACACACCATTAAAGCCACTTCATATGCAACATCTCATATAGAGGGCACTGTGACTGAAAGGGTTAATGATTTACAATGTACGCAGCGTAAACCGCCATGTAATAAGGTAGGAGTGGTGGGAGACATAATTCGCTTGCGATATCCCTTCCAGTCGTGGCAATCCACTCACGTCCTGGTATCACTGCTATAGTATGTTCGCGGTATATTCACACTTTTCGAATTAAACCTTTGAAAAGTCACCCCATGTATGACTTATGTTGTGTATAAAAAGAGTTTTTTATTTGTATTAATATAAAAATAACATAAAAGCACCTTTTTTTACGTTAAATTGAAATTTTANTCACCTTTTTTTTTACGTTAAATTGAAATTTTATATATATTTTATTTATAAATTGTAATATTTCATTTATAACTTATATATGAATAAACATAGTGAGAAAATAGTCCAATGTTCATACCATCATTAAGTATGAATAAATACATTATCAAACACTGTTACCATCCTAATTGCCACAAGAAATCCGAACAATTTCTCGAGCTGTATTATCGAACGAAGGGAATCAAATGAGTGGCCAAACAAATGTGTACACAGTTGATTGAATCAAATATTTAGTTGAAATTCTAATTTATTTGTGCTCAACACAGATATTTTGTTTATTCAAGCGCGTATTTTGTAACAGTATATGAACAAAACCATTTTGTTGCTTTTCAAGTTTTGTTTATTGAAAGAAAAAAAACTTTTGTTGGGGAAAATAAATATATTTTTGACCCTATGCAAGCTAATATGTTTTTGGCTGAAAGAAACCTTTATTTCAGTGTTGTAAGTTTGCAAATAATTTATTAGAGTGCAATAACATCTAACACTATCACATTGTTGGCATTACTAGTACAGTTACAAACCAAGAAATTATTATTAGTGAGACCTAAAATTACATTTTTATACATACCTGAAATATTCGACTGAACTGAAGCATATGCGTCTCACGATCGTCAGCATTTCATACTGAAATTTCCACCGCCAGTGCGCTTCCAAATACGGCCGGAAGGAAACATTGTTCATTTTATAGACATCGATGCGTGGTTTCAATTTAACGATCCTCGTAAACTGCTTGCAATTACTGTGTCAGAAGTGGAAGTATGGAGCTGNGCGCGTATTTTGTAACAGTATATGAACAAAACCATTTTGTTGCTTTTCAAGTTTTGTTTATTGAAAGAAAAAAAAAACTACTGTTGGGGAAAATAAATATATTTTTGACCCTATGCAAGCTAATATGTTTTTGGCTGAAAGAAACCTTTATTTCAGTGTTGTAAGTTTGCAAATAATTTATTAGATTGCAATAACATCTAACACTATCACATTGTTGGCATTACTAGTACAGTTACAAACCAAGAAATTATTATTAGTGAGACCTAAAATTACATTTTTATACATACCTGAAATATTCGACTGAACTGAAGCATATGCGTCTCACGATCGTCAGCATTTCATACTGAAATTTCCACCGCCAGTGCGGTTCCAAATACGGCCGGAAGGAAACATTGTTCATTTTATAGACATCGATGCGTGGTTTCAATTTAACGATCCTCGTAAACTGCTTGCAATTACTGTGTCAGAAGTGGAAGTATGGAGCTGTTTTCCAACAAGAATAGTAAGTCAAAACCCGTGCATGTTCGTCTTACACGCGTGTAAGGAACAGGACTGTAATTATCTTACAACATGCACGACGATATAAAAACGCTGTTGTTAAAGAAGCGACTCGCGAACGCTACCGGAAGATATTAGCGTCGAAGATAAGTACTTTAACCACTTACCGCAGTTTTACTCTCGCAGCAATTAAATTAATTAAGTGAGTGATGTTTACAAGCGTTATAGTAACATAAAAGTTAATATCCCCTTGAAATAATTATGAGCTATTAATTGTACTTACGTAGAGAGCATTTTGATATACTGTCAGTAATGAACAATTAAAGAATTATTATAATGATGCACCATTTAATCAAGTTTATTGGTCCAACTAAATATTTATAATTTTACCTCAAAATATTCGGTGCCTGAAATATAATTCCGTTGCGTATACCTACTTATGACACATTATATATTCAAAATCATAAAATAAAGGAACAAAAATTTTATCAAATGAATTGATCTACATCATACACGCTGAAGAGAAAGAGAACGTAAGTTAAATATGGAAAACAAATGGAAAGTAATGATGAAAAATTGTTTTAAACCTGAACGAGACATTTACAAACTCCAGCTTGTGCAGATATTGAAACAAGACTTTTATCATTGGGAAACTTTGGTGGGCAAAGTTTTTTCCGTTACGATCAAAAAATACCTCAAAGTTAACCGCAGCCTTCACGGATTACATTATCTTAGGATATTACGCGAAAATATGAAAGTGTTAATTTTTGTCCCACTGGCTTTAAGATCAACCAAATGCATATTTCAATTATACTTAAACTGAGTTTTTTAATTAAATCGCATGCATGAGATGCACACACGCATTAATACAATTTCAATTATATTTTTCTCTGCTGTAATTCTCAATTTTGGAAGTTTCTTTGCAATTTCGTATTAAGTGATGAAAGAAAATTATGCAATAATAATTGTCACAAACAAGAGCAAGGACACTTTATATTAGCGAGAAGACCTACGTTCAAACTTGCAACTTTCCTTTAGTTATATACGGTGAGTCTTCAAGAGCAGGTATTTTATTTTTAATGGGTCAATCAGAATTAAGCTATTCCTGTACTGAACATCTGTGATTCGCAGACAAACGCACAATACGTGAAACATTAAAAATAATTGAAACACGTAAGTGTATCTGAGCTAAGCGAGTTTTGAAAAATTACTAAGTCACGTATTACTTCAGAAAAAACCAAATTCCCCTTTCTCTTAACGTATTGTAGTTTGCAAGGCTTCATTTGGCGGATACGTCTGAATAATTAAGCACAGTCTCAGGATGATAGAACTAGATACAACCTATGTTAAAAATGCATCGTAAGTGACCAGACTGATCATTTTTTTAAGATGGAATGATCTTACCATGAGACATCCCACTAAGACGCAAAACGCGTGAAATGAACGAGAAAAGAGTGGAGTACGACAGAACGAAGAACTCCCATCTATACACTCGAAACCAATCCATCACTACTGACATAGCCAAAACGCTACCCGCATGAGAAGACACTAGGGGAAAATCCATCAGCTGCCATTGAATGATTTCAGGTATGGGCTGCCTTTAATTGCTGATATGCTGCCGTAGTTGCTTCTACCACAAATGAAAATAAAGTATTCAAAACATATGCGTGCTGGATACGAAAGGCCAATAGTAATTAATGAATAATGATAACATGATACTAATAATTATATGAGATCCAGGGGGGAGTAAAGTAAATAATTCCACGAGTAGTGCATAGATTACTTTATATATTTTAAATAAAAATAGTAGACATTGTAACTTTTGCTACCATAAGGGAGTAAAAAAGAATGACGTGACGAAGAAAAAGAAAAAAATAGGGGCCCCTTTACAAATAAGATTTATTATACACTGGAGAGCCAAAAAACTGGTATAGGCGTCCGTATACAGATAACAGAGGTATGACACCAATCAGAGTAACGCGATGCGGTCGGCAGCGCCTATATAGACAACAAGCGTCTGGCGAAGTTGCTAGATCAGTTACTGCTGCTATAAATGGCAGGTTATCAAGATTTAAGTGAGTTTAAACGTGGTGTTATAGTCGGCGCACGAGAGATGGGACATATCATCTCCGAGATAGCGATAAAATTTGGATTTTCGCGTACGACCATTTCACGAGTATGCCGTGAATATCGGGAATCCGGTAAAACATCAAATCTTCGACATCGCTGCGGCCGGAAAAAGATCGTGAACGAACGGGACAAACGACGACAGACAAGAATCATGAAGCGTGACAGACGTGCAATCCTTTCTCAAATTGGCGCAGATTTTAATGCTGGGGTATCAACAAGTGCCAGCGTACGAACTTTTCAACGGACCATCATTGATATGGGCTTTCGGAGCCGAAGGCCCACTCGTGTACCGTTGTTGACTGCACGTCACAAAGCTTAACGCCTCGCCTGGGCCCGCCAACATCGCCATTGGACTGTTGGTGACTGGAAACACGTTGCTTGGTCTGACGAGTCTCGTTTCCAATTGTATCGGGCTGATGACATCCTCATGAATCCATGGGCCCTACACGTCAACAGGGGGCTGTCAAAGCTGGTGGAGGCTTTGTCATGGTATGGGGCGTGTGCAGTTGGCGTGAAATGGGACCCCTGATACGTATAGATACGACTCTGACAGGTGACAGATACGTAAGCATCCTGTCCGATCACCTGCACCCATTCATGTCCATTGTGCATTCTGACGGACGTGGACAATTCCAGCAGGACAATGCGACACCCCACACGTCGAGAGTTGCTACCGAGTGGCTCCAGGAACACTCTTCTGACTTTAGACACTTGCATTGGCCACCTAAATAACCAGACATAAACATTATTGAGCATATCTGGGATGCCTGGCAACATGCTGTTCAGAAGAGAACTCCGCCGTCTCGCACTCCTATGGATTTGTGGACTGCCCTGCAGGATTCATGGTGTGAATTACCTCCTGCATACCTTCAGACATTAGTCGAGTCCATACCACGTCGTCTTACGGCACTTCTGCGTACTCGCGGGGGCTCTACACGATATTAGGCAGGTGTACCCGTTTTTTTGGCTCTTCAGTGCATATTTAAATGCCAGGCTATTAATGTTTTAGTGAAAATAAGACATTAAGTAAGCTAGGTATATGAGGAACAAATTTTTCTTTCATAGTTTTTTTTGTAAATATCAAAGTTCACAAACGGTTGTATATTAAAAACGTGGGAAGTTCACAAATTGTGGGTTCAATCAAAACTAAATGAAGCGGAGATGGTCGGCGAAGATGAGAAAGCAGAAACGCCATGGCCGTTCTTCATCCATACAAATGGATAACGATAACCATTTACGAACAATATGTAACAATTTGAATTATTTGTGACAGTAGGGCATCCTTGTGTGTTAAGTCTGTGGAATCTTACTTTTCCTAAAAGTGGTTAGGCTATGTTCTCTGTGCCTCAAGTTTTATTGCATCAATAAATACTTTTTTCGTTAACGATCATTAATTTTGTTTGCACGATTATACTATACGAACGAAATATATTTCATACATGTAAAATCATTTTCATAACGAGGAGTGTTAGATTTATGCAGCAAATTTACTTTCGATTTGTTCACAGTGGGTGTTTTCTCCTCTTTACTAGCATTCCCCTACCACTTAACAGTGATAATTTTATTATTTTAGTAAGATACTAGCAGTATGTAGTGTATAATTTTCTCAAAAAAGTAAACATTCGGATATTTAAAATGGTTTTATTAAGTTTCCGGCGCCTAAATTCTGCGAGAGACGTGCATCGTCTAAGCCGGCACTATACGATACCCAATTTCTGCTACAGAAGGCATACAAACTTCTATAGCAGTAGAGAAAAAAGAACGCATCAGTTCATACCCACATGTTACCTAAAATGCTAACAGAAAATTGTAAATGGCAGGCAAAACAACTCGCAGGGGGGCAGGGGTACAAATGCAACCCAATGTTATATGTAGGCGCTTTGTGGTGCATCCAAAAGTACGATGATTGTTTCTTTCCCCTGAAGACTGTATTTATGTAGGTTTCTGGTGGAGGGTGGAGGGGGGGGAGGAGGATTTTATAATTATATTTATAAACAAAATTCCAAATCAGTAATATTACAAATTAATAGTTAAAATATTATTTATACTCAATAGGCTAATATACAGACATGGAGCCACAAAAAGCTATAAAAATTCTTCATGTTCAAGGGGGATCACATATTTCTTAAAAATAGAAGTTGTCATTTAGTTTTCAAATTTTAATTTTGAATATTTTAGTTTTTTTTCGCGGGGG
>NQII01001822.1:192986-206920 GCA_002778355.1 Clitarchus hookeri
TCTCTCTCTCTCTCTCTCTCCCGGCGGGCATTTCCCCTCCCTCCGCGGAGCGAGGGCGCAGCGTCCGGTTGCCATGGGGACGCGGGGACCCCCTTTGTCGACGGGCCGGGCGCGCCTCTGGTTGGTCCGCCGTCCTGCTCAGTTCGCCCTGTGGAGCCTCGACGCCGCCATACTGCAGCCCCGGTCGCCGCTCTGCCGTCTGCCCGGGAACCCGGTCTTCCTCTTCTGCTGCAGCAAAAAATTCTGCGCCGCCGCCGCTTTCTCCCTTTCTATACCGGCTACACGCGCGAGCCCACGAAGAACGACCAGCTGGTCCTCTCTCTACCTGCCCGTGAGTTGTTGCTCCACGCATTTCTTTTTATCTCCTGCTTCTCGACTCCGTTCCGGGGCCGTCCACCTCCGCACGACTATTCACGTTCTCAAGTTAAGGGCGTAGCTCGTTATGTTACCTTTCCCATTAACTCCGTGCCAATTTCTCACTGCATAAAATCGCAAAATCGCACATGTGTTCACGTTAATAAGCTTGCTATTCAGTACTACCAAATAGGATGTGTCTATGATCTAAAAAAAAAAAAAGTATAGCGTACCTTCACTAAGGTTACTTCCCCTGCTTGTTGGGAAGATCGGCGTTAAAAGTTTAGCAACCAAAAATTTTCGCCACTAGGTAAGCGCTGGTGTCAGTAATCTACCAGATTCTCTCTATTTTCTACGTTAAAAAAACTGGATAGTTGTAATAATCGCAAATGAAACGTAAAATAACTTTCGTAACTAAGTGAAATCGTTCTCTTTTATTATTTTCGTAACTTAAACATTTTAATCGAAAGTTACCTTTTGGAACACTGCGCACCCAGTGGTGGAAATTTTCCCTATTGCCAAACTCTCCAGTACGAAATCAAGTTTTGTTCCTAGTCTGACTTGAATAAACCTGTACCTGTACCTACATGTGCATATTTCCCTCTAGATGTCAGTACTAACCTCGTATATTAAATAAACCGGTGTCAATTCGCCCCCAAACAAAACATTCAGTCAGAAGTTGGTTGGAATAAAAACTGAAAATATAAGACAGAAAGAAATGAATTGTCTCTTGAGTATTATTGTTCGAGACTAGGTTACCTTTAAGTTGTGTTGAAATTGGATCAAGTTCTCGCAAATGAGAGATTTACCTTTACGTCGCTCTTAATTCAGAGTGAGTACGCTGTTGTGTGATGTACGCCTGAACGTGACGACAACGCATAGTTAACTTAACGAACTCCATTTCAACTCGAATGTGAACGGGCTTTACCTGCCTGCAGCATGCTTCTCGCGAGTAACGGGATAGCTGCAAGACCTGTTCTATACAGTGACATGCACGTTGATACGCTTCACGGGAAGCGGATAGCGTACAGCACTGTGCATTCAATCTGCGACGGAGTGCATGCGAGCAGGGATGCGTGATGGACGAACGTAAGAAAGCTGGTCAACTCTCAACTCTTCCCGTGTCCGTGAATTCGAGCAGCCGAAAGGAATCGAGTATTTCGTTCGATGCTATTCGTTTTCGTGACCGTCGCGGTTTGCAAGAAAGCGAAGGCGTGGATTTGTCGTGGCTGTTATCACTTTTGTTTTCATAAACACACTTTCACGGCTTAGCGGTATTTTTTTTTTTTTAAGTTTTACACATGTTATAAAACCTTAATGTAAATATTTTGTAACATAAGTGTTTTTTTTTTGCATGTTGCAGATTCACGTTTCTGTTTATTGTAACAGCCGAAATTTATCACGTTTCGTCCGTTCGTTCTATTTACGTGTTCCGTGCTCGTTTTCTTAGGCATCCGCGCTTTGTAGAACTGTCCTAAAGGCCACCTTAGTGGAAACGTCGAATACCTCTTCGCTTCTATATGCTCAACGCATGCTCATTGAAGATCTGCATAGGATTTCGGAAACCATTATGGGGCGGGGGAAATGAGACGGAAATGTTAGATAAAATACTTTTACCAACTTTGCTAGCGTTTTTAAATATTTAACTGCGTAAATTTCAGTACAAAATATTTTTTATGAATAAACAAATAGAGACAAAAAACATGAGCAGACGAAAATATGTATAATAGTACGTACGTATTCTTCAGGACTAAATGTTGCTAAAATATCTTGCAAGACTTTCTGATAGCGACATTTAACAAAAAAATGCTAGCTCTAATAAAAATAAAACTTAATTTTGCCTGTCAAAATCCCAGGCCAACACAGATTTTCTAGACACTCGCATGGTAACGTTTTAAGATATGGCAACCTTAAAATAGTTTATTTATGGCTACGAAGAAAGGATACGAATTAACACAAAACGAGAAATATTTTTGGGTGTTGCATGTCAGACCATCCTGAATTGTGTGTGTGTGTGATTTTTTCTTCTTCAAGTAAACGTTACGATTTTGTTTGATAATTTTTTTTTTAAAACGCATGTTTACAACAGTCTGCAAATAAATAATCTCACCAGGTAGGCAGGCAATTTGATTCTATCTGCTCGGCGGCAAGGGACGAGCACAATTACCGGAATGTGTAAAAGTAATTGCCGATGCTTAATTCTATGTCTGATGTACAAACGTATCTTTTCACCCGTCACTTGACTTAACATTTTTGGAATATAAGAACCCGAAAAAACAATAAGTGAGAATATTCCCCGACGAAAATTAATTTTACCAAAGCCTCTTTTACGTTTTCTGAACCAAAGAGCTCTTTGTACTTATATGTAAATCTGCATACCTAATTGTTATGGGCCTATATTTTCGTTGCATATTTTACCATATAGTTATATTGGGACCAGAATTTAATAATCGCCAAGTCTTAAAAGTTGTCCATTATTCGACTCATTTGTACATTCAATTGAGCTTTTTTTTTTTTTTTTTACAATAGCTAGTTTTACATAAATATATATCACAGTAAATATCTAGATTAATCATTGTTAAGTTATATTAAAGTAAACATCAGTTATTAAAGTTTTCTATAAAATAGGCCTATTTTAAACAGGTTTGTCAAAGTTCACGGCAAATATTTGTGAGCAATAATTTTCCCTGCACAGTAAGTCTCGTAAACACACAATGCAACCGCAGTAAAATTATATGGCTTTTAAAAAGTTACCGGGTATTAAAACTTTACAGCCTATAATTCTTTCCCTCCGTCGCTTTACTACCAGGGAAGAAAGAAGTTCTATTCCATGTAACCCATTTGGTAAACGTGCCACTGTCTCTCTATTACTATGTAAAAATAAGACATTTTACTTTTCCGTAGACAAAGCTTTTAAAAACACGTTTCATGTCTGATTGCGTTTGAATAGTTATTCAATTCCATCGCGTGGTTTTGTAATTCACTGTACCACAATGCCTTTGTAAAGTGTTACGTCGTGATTATTGTTATAGTTTTCGTACNAAGAAAGAAGTTCTATTCCATGTAACCCATTTGGTAAACGTGCCACTGTCTCTCTATTACTATGTAAAAATAAGAAATTTTACTTTGCCTCAGACAAAGCTTTTAAAAACACGTTTCATGTCTGATTGCGTTTGAATAGT
This sequence comes from Clitarchus hookeri, assembly GCA_002778355.1. NCBI lineage: Eukaryota > Metazoa > Arthropoda > Insecta > Phasmatodea > Phasmatidae > Clitarchus > Clitarchus hookeri. The sequence continues at coordinate 196,523 of NQII01001822.1, forward strand.
TATTCAATTCCATAGCGTGGTTTTGTAATTCACTGTACCACAATGCCTTTGTAAAGTGTTACGTCGTGATTATTGTTATAGTTTTCGTACNGCGTGGTTTTGTAATTCACTGTACCACAATGCCTTTGTAAAGTGTTACGTCGTGATTATTGTTATAGTTTTCGTACATACATCAGTGAGAGATGACTGCGTCGAGGAGAAGGAAATGATTTCCAGTAACAGTGGAAATCTCTTCAGCTAGAAATTAAATACATCTCGGACAATATGTCGCTTTCAAGGTGTTGTGATCGCACATTTTTGAAACCAGCAGGAAGATCTTTGTAGGCCTATTCTTTTATCCTGGAACTTCTCTTTGCGTTGAAAGCTACAAGGAAAATGAACTTGGCAATTAATAAGTAGTTATTTTAATTGCTGTCTTGTTTTACTGGTTACAGCCAAGGTTATAAAATGGTATTAAATTTGCATTCAATGTTATACTGTTTCCATATGCGTTCTTATCCTGTAGAGAAATTTAAAACGTGATCTAAAATAACTTTAAGCTGAAGGCCTTCACACCGGCTACAGACTATGTCGAATCACACCTGCACATTCAAAATAATAGTGCCATTTCAAAACATCTGTCTCAAAAACGACAAGATGGATTTCCAAACACTGCAAATTTAAGCTAATCTATTCCGTTTTCATAATCGAATGTCTTCCCGGTATGCTTTGAACTGTCTGCGCGTTAAAAACCACTAATTTTTATGGCCGCATGAATTGCGAAAAACCTAATTGAAAAACAGAGGAAAAAACATTTTTATCTTACGAGAATATCCGAAGAAGAAATAGGCAATGTTAATAAATAAATTCTTTCTGTTTTCATTTAACATGACACTTTTCAAAATTTCAACAAATGTCTGCTCATTAATGCAAATATACAATACTGTATTTATGACAAACACTGTTTGAATTAATCACACTATGTCGTTTACGAATCAGGAAAAAATTATTTGCGTTTAAATGTCGTATAAAAAATTATCTGTGTTAATTGGAGTGCATTGACATATGTTTCTTCTTTTTTTATACTTACTGAAATATACGAACTGTCATAATAACGCATATAATAAATTACCAAAAATTTCGAAATGTCATATTATCTTAGCATGTGTAACTATTTTTTTTTAGATCCAAATCAGTTAACAACTCAGGCGATGTACAGNAAATGTCATATTATCTTAGCATGTGTAACTATTTTTTTTTAGATCCAAATCAGTTAACAACTCAGGCGATGTACAAAAATAATGAACTGTCAGTCATAAATCTAGATTTTTTTTTCTCTATAGTTACGTTAAGTGGAAGTGGCGCGCAAGTGGCAGAGATGCGTATAGACTGCTGACAGTTATTTGAGCAATTTCGAAACCAACCTTTGAAAAATGTCACTGCCCCCCACTTNAGATGCGTATAGACTGCTGACAGTTATTTGAGCAATTTCGAAACCAACCTTTGAAAAATGTCACTGCCCCCCACTTCCATATATTTCAACGGCGAAGTTGGTAACGACATAGGGAAACTGGCTATAACATGCCTTAACGTTGAGTTAAGAGTGTTGGGTAAGCATTTGTGAATACCGAAATTATTCATTTTGCTCTCTGTTTTTTCTTTAACGCGTATAATTCTGAGAATCGGCAAATTAGTAGATTATTTATTTGTTTAACAATTTCACAGTTGCACTTGATCGAAGCTCGAATGAAGTAACCAGGCACATGGCGATGCTAATGTTACGTTTGGCGGAAGAATACGAGGCGCGCATACCAGTAGACGTTAAGAAGGGCTTTCAAAAGAGCTCAGTTTGCCGTGAAAAGCCCGTACCCGGACGCCTTTCAGAGTTTCGCGGGATATTTACAGTTCGTCGCGACAGCTCGTCCGGCAATGGGAATTTACCACACGGAACTCTACCTAACTCGCTACTGAATGAAAACTGCGAAGTAAGAAAAGCGAGAGAGGGGAAAAAAAAAAAAAATTCCCCGGACAAAAAAAAATATCCCGCATATAATTTTTTTTTTCTGCCGGAAAGGTTTTCGGAGTGGGGAAGAGTCATCCCGCGTCGAAATGAGTTCGCAAGTCGACTGCTGTTTAGCACCGTCGGTGTTTACAAGGTTGTTCGTCTTTATGTCTCAGAGGGGCACGAGGGAGGAACCGGGTGCGCAAGGGAAAAAAAAAGTGGACCTACGTTCGCCACCATAAAACAATTATGTCTGCATTTTATGGTTTTGCGTAGCGCAGCGTGTATATATGTTTTTTTTTCCTCCCGCAACTACTTTTACTCTCAGTTTTTCCTTGCCACCGCTCGTCGACGTCCACTCGTTTCACGCGCACACAAGTAGACTGCAGTCAGTTTTATTGAGCGAGACTCACACAAATGAAACAGTAATGTAAAATATAANTGTCAACCCGCCGGGTTACGTCCATGTGGGTATAGCACGTACGTTTTACAGAAAGAATTCTTTGGGAAATAGTTTCCAAAATTTTTTTCTTGTAACACCACGAGAGGAATATCGTCATTTACGACATTGTGCTTTATGAAAGATTATTAATTGCTTATCGACGGCGCAGATGCAACGTCACGTATGCACTGAGAGAAAGGTTTTTTTTTCAACATATACAAAATAGACTATTTGTCTGTATAGGGCCAGAAATTTTATTTATTTGCCCCAACGAAATATTTTTGCCACAACGAAATATTTTGTTGGGTAAACAAATCTTGAAAAGCAAGTTATTCTAACAAAATGCACTGTTCAAATAAAAAANTATTTTGTTGGGTAAACAAATCTTGAAAAGCAAGTTATTCTAACAAAATGCACTGTTCAAATAAAAAAAACCCCCTCTGTGTTAGGCCAAAAAAGAAATTATTTATATCATATTTTGGCCACTCATTTAATGACTTTGTTTGAAAANCCCCCTCTGTGTTAGGCCAAAAAAGAAATTATTTATATCATATTTTGGCCACTCATTTAATGACTTTGTTTGAAAATACAGCTCGATAAATCATTTATATTTTTTTGCGACTATTGAGATAGCAAAAGTGTTTTGTTAGTGCATTTATTGATTCTTAATGTTGGTATAAACACCTAGGTCGGTCCACTTGAGCTCGACACACGGCAAAGTGCACTCGCACTGTAAACGTCAAACGTCAAACGTCACTCACGCTATGCACGACGGCAAATGTATCGTCGATGAAGTCAATAAAGTCAACTTAAAAAAAAAGTTGAAATTGCTAGGGCGTCGCGCTATGCAGCAAACGACCAAAGTTCGAGTCTCGGTCCGGTTTCCGGTTCCGGTTTTGTTTACACTAACCGTAACATCTTAGTGTACTTAGAGTCGAACAAATATTTAGTTGCACTAACCAAATCTTTGTTTGAGGCAACCAAATAAGAACAACAAAATAATTTGTTTTCAACAACAAAATATTTTAATGCCTTCATACAAACAATTAATTTGGTTGCACCAAACAAATTTTGTTTAATTCGACAAAACATTTTTCTCAGCGGATTCAACATATTACGTAAATTTTTGTATTGTTGACAAGCCACAGCTTAAATAATTGCAATACAGTTTCTTAATCGATGGATTGGCCATAATGGGAATACAGATTTTTATGTAGCATTTTGCTGGTCCTGGTAACTTCGCGATTTGGAGAAACCAGGTGTTGCATCTGCATCGTAGTCATGTATCTCAAGGTTTATAATAAACTTGTTGTCTAAAGTAAATTGCTTGTAAAAATCCAACATTACTCTAAGGGGCCCACCTGCCTGGAATTGCTTCCCACGTTTGAGGCCGAGAAGAGGGGGCACGATAAGGACTACACTGCCACGCGCATCAAGTGCGTCGTAGCCACTACGTACAAAGACTTTGAACTGACGTGCTGCGTGTACCCAAGGGGCGACTGTATAAGCGGTGATCCTATAATTTTTAATGCGAAAAATCTGTAGAAAAGTTCAATTGCACAGCCCTGTAATAGCTTCACGTTAATGCGCCCAGAATATTTCAAGCTATAACAGTTTGAAAGTATAAAATTATGTCCGTGTTGAAGATATTCTAGGTAGTATTTGCGACAAGAGTTATAAGTTGAAAGTTGTGTTCTGCCCTAGTCTGCAGTGTTACTTTCTTTTCGCGGATGCATACAGATTGTGCGCACGTGAAACACTTTGTTTCAAGAACGTGTACTGCAGTGCACGCAGATGGGAACCTTCGCATATGTTAGAGTAACTTGAGGGGAAAATTTAGCNTTCAAGAACGTGTACTGCAGTGCACGCAGATGGGAACCTTCGCATATGTTAGAGTAACTTGAGGGGAAAATTTAGATCTTATTTGTTCGTAGAGTTACAAAATTTACAAAGAATTGTTTGTGAAACTACAAAAAAAAAAATAATTGTTTTCAACGTACGTCTTGTGCATGGTGGTAAACTTTGGCCGGCTGCTGCGGTTTTTCGCAACGGTGTTGGCCAGAATGGAGCGACGCCAACTGAGGGGCCTTAATTAAGCAGCCCTGCGTTTTTTTTGTGCAGCGCAGCAGTTAATGAGCTGAGCTCGTTTTATCGCTACCGNACGCCAACTGAGGGGCCTTAATTAAGCAGCCCTGCGTTTTTTTTGTGCAGCGCAGCAGTTAATGAGCTGAGCTCGTTTTATCGCTACCGCATTACGCAGACGTCGATCATAAATCACGCGCTTCTTTGAGCGGAAAGATGCTCCCCTCCGCGAGGAGACATCTGCGGAATCCGCCGGCAAATAGCGAGCAAGTTATTCCACGTTTCCTTTGCGCGGGCGAAGATTCTCGTCTCGCATCCCGGCACGTTATTCGCAAATAACGGGCGATCGATATCGGTGAATACATAAAAAAAATATTTTCGTATATTTCAAAAACAAACTCGCATAGCGAGCCTACACTTAAAAGAGTACAGAAAGTGTATTTTGGAGAGAGCGTTAAGCCCTTGGGAAAGCTGAGATAATGGCGAGTCACAAAAAATATTGATAGGCCTGTTAATTAAAATTGAACTAATTAAAAAAAATACTGAAACGAACGTAATTTGGAAAAATAGCGAAAATGATCTGTTATTGTACGCAGAGTGTGTAAAATTATGTAAAGTTGGTAACATGTTAGTGGAACTTAACATAACATAACATGTTAGTCCAACTTAAAATAACCCAGAATTCCAGGAAGCACTTAAAAAGTGGCATTGCAGACATTTAAACAGCATTCATTACCCGTAGTGTTGTTGTGTCGTTAGTTTTTGAGCTTACATGATTTTACTGGGTGTGTATGTATATATAAAATATATATGTATTTATATATTATATACATTTATGTTTATCTATTTAGAGAACTGCAATTATTTTTCGTACAATCAATATTAGTCTTCAGTGTCCTCTCTGATTGTGACTGTCATCAGCTTTTCAGCAACAATTTTGCCTGTAGAAAACAGTGATAATGACTAAAACTATTTATTTCATTTTATTTTATTTCGCCAATATAGTTTTCTTGTGCGTAACTTTGTAAATGAAAAATGACTTGACATTTGTATTTATTAGCCAGTACAGTCGTATTGTGATGGTATTAATAATTAATTCTCTTGTGTTTAGTAGGTATTTCAGTGCTTACTTTCGTCAGAACATTGACTTTAATCGATTGGCACAGTGTTATATGTTTATGTGACTATATACATATGCCTNTGTGATGGTATTAATAATTAATTCTCTTGTGTTTAGTAGGTATTTCAGTGCTTACTTTCGTCAGAACATTGACTTTGATCGATCGGCACAGTGTTATATGTTTATGTGACTATATACATATGCTTTCGTATGTGTCTAGTGTATAAATGCATATTATGCGGATGTATGTAGATGCATGTGTATGTGTGTTCAATCGCTTGACATCCTGTGTCATGGTATTCATGAAACACGCACGGACGAGAAATTTTAAGATTTATAGTCGTAATGGCAATTTTATGGTTATTTTTAATAATTTTATTTTACGTGTCGTATGTCTGTAATAGTCTAGTAAATTTATTTAACTTTTTCAAGTACGCTTTTAATTTCATAGAATGCGTTTAAACTTGAACAACAGGGTCTGTAAAGGAATGATTCCACCAGCTGAAACAATTAAACTTTCTGTTTTGTTAAGGTTACCATGTGGGTTACAAAAACTAAAGATGGGTATTATGAAATATTTTTTTTTGCAATTAACTCGGTTTCAGATATTTTAATCTATTTGTAAATTTCCAAAATATGCTTGGAACTGTGTAAAAATTTAATCGCATGAAGCTAAATCTTTCAAAACTTGTTTAATGCGGGCATTTTTGTTTTACTCTTTAAACTTGATATTTAGGATATTTAAATATATTTGACAATCCCCAGACATGCCTGTTTTTGTTTCGTTTTGAAATATTATAAATTCATTGAACACGGCTGACGAGTAAAAGAGCTTACATTTATTCTTGAAATAATTTTGAGGTTTGTCAGGTAATCTTGATATGAAAGGCAAGGCTATTTGTATGTAATTAAACAACGAATTAATATTTTTACGTGTTTTAACGCAAAATAGATATTCATTTTGTATTCGTAGCCTTCAATATTTTTATGTAATACTAACAACTTACGACACATTACAGTATTACAGTATAGGCAAACCACATTCGATATATCAAATACTAATTTGTGTGAAATGTAAAAGTTGTTCTATATCTACGATATTTTGACAGGTAACAGCAACAATTCTGAAGACTTTTAGCCAGTGATGTAAGGAAATACCGTACCGTATATCTGACTGTTTACAGATAGGCATATTATTTCTTGGGTAAAGGAAAGTGTTTATTTTATTAAATTAATATTACTTATCTCAATAAATATGTCTAGGTATAGTCTGGCACTGTCCACGCAAAAATGTTTTTAAATTTCTTAACGCTATTTTAAATAGAGTATTTCAAACAGCATGAAAATAAACGGTAGAATTAAAACACCAATTATTTATTTTTGTAGAGCGGATCACATGCAGCTAGGCAAAATCTTGTTGCATGATATTTACTCTGTTACCATACTTCTACACTTAGTTAAAAACATTTATTTCCCTAAGGATAACTACACACTTTTAAACATAAATTTTTACAGTAGAGTGTAAACTCAGTCTAGCCATAAATGTAGACTTTAATGTAACATATTTATACTTATCTTTCGTTACGTTTTCCGATAATTCAAGAACGTTTTTTTTTTTAAAAGGACTTTATTGAACTTTTATACTCCTGTGCGCACTGCGCGGGTTTATCTGAAGTTATATTGTCATTAATTTATTTTAATATTATAACCTCCATATTATTAAGTAGGTCTCTTATTTCATATATTTAACGTTAAAACTCAAGTGCACACGTTTATCACGCTCAAGAATATGTGTTTTACTCGTATCTTATTCTTGCACATTTTCGTTTGCAGTTCTAAATATATGCCTACTGTAACGAAAAACAAGCATTTAACCTCTCAGCTTAATTTCGTTTTCAGTTAAATTGTACAATATTAGCCGTTTGGATAATAGGCTGTTTATTAATCTGTCATTTGAGCACATTTAACTATACCACAATCCACCGCATTCTTCATCCTATTGTTTGCAATAATATTTTACTTGAATTTAATATGATTTTAAAATGCTATTTCACAAACTGATACAAGGATAACAGNTTGTTTGCAATAATATTTTACTTGAATTTAATATGATTTTAAAATGCTATTTCACAAACTGATACAAGGATAACATAATTCATTCCTCTATACTTGTACTCATAAAAAAATTTTAATAAATACCTTGAGTTTCATTGCAAATGTAATTATTTAATTGTTATTAGTGATTTTTGGCCACATATTAACTGTTAATTAATGTGATACTGTTTAAAGTCGTCTTACACAATATCTGAACACTACTTAAAACTTAATTCTGTACATTTTTTCATATATTCTGGTAAAGTTTATGTGTTTGGTAAATAGGCCTATAATCAGTAAAAAGTACATTAAATTTAATCAATTTGATATTGTTAACTTCTCCCCGTCTATTCATATGTTAGGCCTACAATCCGAACTATTGTTTGGATTTACTTTTGTTCTTAATTATGTAAATTTTATAAGCATGACGTCAGTGGTGAAATACATGGCGTTAAAATGAGTAGTCAATTATTTTTACAAAAGATGCATGTTCAGATTAACAAATCGGTATAGCAAGTGATTTTTAAATAACAGGATGATAATTTTACAATCCATTTCAATCAAATAATTGCTGTTGTAATTGTATTGTTGTAATAAAATTATTAGTGCATTGTAAAATTTCCTATACAAACTTTATATATAATTGTCAGTTATCTGAAAACTAACTGCTTAAAATCCAAAACAATTGACTAAATATCTGTGAAACCTACTGCAATGAGTTCTGTGAAAATTGACTAGTTCTGTGTGATTCTGTTTCAATAGCATATTCCTAAGTGACATTGCAGTGAGTAACATTTTTCCAAAAAAGTGTACTTAGGAACTCAGTCGTATTTTATTGATTCACTTGCTAGACGGTATTCGCAAGACAACGGAACGTATGGTATTTTTTCGTGATTTTATTTTAAGTTACTGAGTTGTTGGTTAGCCCTAAATTATTTCTTCCAAACAGAACAATGCTAAGACAAGTTATAGATGGCCTAGGCCTAACATAATACAAAAAAAAGGAACCTTGACCACATTTTGACGCCGAATAAACTGTCCAAATAAATAACTGAAGCGTAAGCAGTAAAAAAAAAAAATATAAATTAATTTTATTAGAGTGGATTTTTCGATGACATGACAGACATTTAAGAATTTTTTGTAAACATGACTTTTGTAGTTACACAATTTTATAGGTTGTACATGGTTAATTGAGCACGTTTGAAATTAACCTTTGAACAATATAATTGCCCGTACATACATTTATTTTAACAGACATACAGACTGACATGTGGCTATTAAAGTTGGTAACGATGGAGGGAAAGAACCCAATGTTAATGTTGAGTTAAAAGTAGTAGGTATACATTTGTGGATACTTAAACTATTTATTTTGCTTTCTGTTTATTAATTCATATCAGTTAACAATTTGAAAAATTTATGAAATATTTATTTTCTAGTAATTTTACATTTATACTTGATCGACACATGAATAAAGTGATCAGCTTCATGTCAATGCTAATTTTTCATATGGTGGACGAATACACAATGTGCGTACAAGAAGATCTTAAGCAGGGCTTTCAAAAGTGCTCAGTTTACCGAGGACAGTCTATGAGAACAATAGTACAACAGAAGACTACTGACATTCTTAGCAAAAATCATTAAACTGTAAACAGTAAATTAACAGCCCAGACAATGTTTCTACTAACGGTAAGCGTCTCTTAGCTGCAAAGATGTTAGTAAATTCACAAATTTTGGCTTGCAGTTTCACTAGGATATTATTTCCTCAACAACTGTCCAAATGTTTTTTTGCAAAAGTAAAAAAAGCATTCCTGCTGTGTAGAAAATGTACGGTTACTTAGTTTGTAGATGACAACTATGAAATCAGCGAAATTCGTTTAATATTAGTGTTTATGAAACGGTAAGATTAATCGAAAAGTGGGAGGCAATATCTGGTATTCCAATGCATCAAAGTTCCTGAAGCAGTTATCTATGATTTTTTTGGTCGTACTTCGCTAACTTGAGACCATTTTTAGATCTACCAATATTTCGCGTTTAAGCATGACACTGTACAGTACTGTATTCCACAGTCCCCTATGCTCGAGCGGTATGATAATTTGTTCATAAGATGCTGCCTGCACCATATACAAGATGATTCTAAAATCATGGGACAAACATTGAGGGGTGGTAGAGCTCACCAAAACAAGCAATTATTGTATAGGAATATATGGGCGGAAGTGACGCGTTGAGGCACAAACACAAACACATAACACATTAACGGCGACCACGATCTCCAGATTTATCGAGTCTCGATTTGTTCCTATGGGGGCATTTGAAAGCCCTCATTTACGAGACTCCAGTTGATTCCATNCGACCACGATCTCCAGATTTATCGAGTCTCGATTTGTTCCTATGGTGGCATTTGAAAGCCCTCATTTACGAGACTCCAGTTGATTCCATTGAAGACCTCGTCGCTCGACTATACTGTGCGGCTGCACGCGTGCGTGAAATACCCGGCGTATTTGAATCTGTTCGCCGATCACTCCACCGACGCTACCAAGCTTGCATTACTGTCAGTGGTAGCAACTTTGAGCAATTATTATAAACATTGCTGTAAAAAGGCATTTAGCGGCGACGTTGTAAATAAACACTCTGTTGCATTTCATGTGTTATTTTTGTGTTTGTGCCTCAACGCGTCACTCC
>NQII01001822.1:213637-226217 GCA_002778355.1 Clitarchus hookeri
TGGACACTCGCCTCCTTGCCGGACCCCTCCCCCTTCCCCTCAAACACCACCAAGCGCAACAGCAGTCCATCCCTCAGCGACGCGTGGCAGACATCGTGGCAGGTGCGGTCGCCGTCGGGGTCGCGCTTCCTGCTTCCTGTCTGCCTGAGGCACTGCGTGACAAAAAAAAACGTTGCAGTCATAGGAAATATCGGTCAGTTGTAACGCCGCGACAATTACGAACGAATTATGCGTACTTTACTCAAAAAATGGGAACATACGAGAAATTACTTTTTTTAAATGAAAAAAATAATTTACGCCTCTACATGATTACTGAGTATTCCCACCTGGTATACCTTGAAGTCGGCGCTGTCTTATGCCGGGATCACGACTATAACTTCACGTTTTACGTGACACGTTCACGTAAGCTGGCTACACCTCGATTAACGCGTTTCAAGGAGATCCACTACAATCATTTCACGTAACGTTCGCGCGATAGAAAAGCTTTTGTCAATGTCTAGCTTTTGCGTGATACTTGATACGTGACTCTGCACCACGTGACCTCGTCGGCCAATCACAATAGGGAGCTGCGCGAATAGTATTTTCTCGTTTGAACTTTACAGTAGATAGGACACTGTAACTGAATAGTTTAACTGCGGCTTCACACTCCGTGAATTGTTTGCCTCATACTGAACAACTTTTTTTTTTGCCCTGGCTAGACCGTGAACAATTTTTTCTTGTGAATGACATTATTTAATTTTTGCCATAGCTTCGACCGTCCGGAAACTGAATTTATTATCGAATGATTGTGCTGCAGATACAAATTAAAAATAACATTTTCCCGTGACTACGACCCCTCCTCCCCCTATCCAAAAATAATTTTTCTTAACTGGCATAATATACATTTCTTTTTTACGTATTATTACACGTAGATTTCAGAAGCATAAAGCATCGCATCGTCTCATTCGGTTTTCAATATAAATATTAAGGCATCCATTAAAATATAGCGAATTTCTCCCCTTACACCCCCACAAGACTTTAAATTTTAAAAAATCCTTAATTTATTTTTATTGATTTATATACGTAGTCGGGTGAAAGCTCTCTGAGTTTAAAGAGATACTGAATATTCATAAAAACACATTTTTACAGCTTTTCGCTATTTTAAGCGATAAATTAAAAAAAAAATTGAAACCAGTTTTATGCATTTGTATACGTACTGTAGTATTTTCGAAGAAGAAGCAATACGATTTCACATCGGATTAAAGAGGCATTAAAGTTGTTATCGTTGGGGAAAATAGCCTGCCCTTTGTCACCATTTGAATGACCTACTTAGGAAAAATCCATCCTTAGTGGTTGCCTGTATCTTAAGGGGCAGCCACTTCTAAAATTTAATATTACTAGGTTTAGCGGTTTGGGCTGTGAGTTGATGAGTCAGTCACTGGAGGAAACTTTCCTTTTCTATCAATGTTATTGGGTGCCGAACAGCTTAGGCCGTGTTCGATTTGATCAACTCGTTATTTAGTAAATTTTAGTGCGTTATATACAATTCGGGTGCTGTCGGCACTCCCTTTATTAGCAATCATAGCAACTTATAAAAACTTCAGCCAAAAAATTTAAACTTTTTAATTTAAACGTATTATTTTATGTAATTCGTAAAGGTCCTGGATGTATTATTTTGATTATAAAACCGGAACGTATATCTATTGGAGAGTATATTGCGGTAGCTGTAAATGATGTTACAATTTTACAATTGCACTAAACATTTTAGACTAATAAAGAAAACAAAACCCAGCACTTTATTTCCAAATAAGTTCATTATGCATTCCTAGGTACATTTTGTGGGTCAAAAAAATATGGTAATTTAGTTATTTCGTAAATTAGTATGTAGTATATTCCGTTGCACAATAAACTCTGAAATCTAAACTACCAAATACGGAATAATTTTAGTATGCTAAATCGGTTCCCGCGACGTAGAACTTAAGAAACCTACCCCATAATAATTTCCTAGCACCAAAGTACAATCATTTTGGCGTTCACACTGACTGGCATGCCCCTTTTGAGTCGATAGAAAAATAGGGGGAAACAATGTTTCTGGGACTTAACTTCGTACAGAAAGTATTTTAATTACATTTGCTTACTCTGAATTAAATTAATCTGTTTCACTTCCCGTTCCCATGATCGACGAAACGTGTCACACGAAGGACCCGGCCGTATTGGTGTCAGTTTTCCATTGTTTCTCGAAATCACCCCATGTGGATTCTGGAATGGTTCCTTGCTTACTACACTTCGTCTGGATTTTGGAATGGTTCCTTGCTCACTACACTCAGTCTGGGATCTGGAATGGTTCCTTGCTTACTACACTCCGTCGATTCTTCTCTGGTCAACTTGCTCCGTCTCTCTGATGACCTGGCNTCTTACTACACTACGTCTGGATTCTGGAATGGTTCCTTGCTTACTACACTCCGTCGATTCTTCTCTGGTCAACTTGCTCCGTCTCTCTGATGACCTGGCTGTCTCCTTACCTAGGCAAGATATAGCAAAGCATCCACCATTTATAACCACAAGAGGTGGGCTAGCATCCCTCATGCTGTGTCTGAAATGATGTCCAATNGCTGTCTCCTTACCTAGGCAAGATATAGCAAAGCATCCACCATTTATAACCACAAGAGGTGGGCTAGCATCCCTCATGCTGTGTCTGAAATGATGTCCAATGTTTAATTTACATGTGCCATTTTTTATGTAATATAAATATAGGCATTTCACACCCCACAATATCAATATTTATTTAAAATGACATCCAATGTTAGTACATCGAATATAATTATCTGAATTACGAATATTACATACACAGTATAGAATAATTAATGTCGATAAAATTTACAGCATTTAACAGAAACACAGTGAACATTTAGAAATCAAACAAACCCACAAATAGCAATGAAATGTATAAAAAAAACCCTTTTGAACTATTTTAACATATGTCAACATTTTAATTGCTCTTTCGAGACAGCTGTCCGCGCTGAGAAAATTCTCGGAACAGATGACTCGCCTGCTATTAGTTCAAACTTCTTGGGCCTGCTATTAGTACAAACTGCTTGGGCCTGCTATTAGTACAAACTGCTTGGGCCTGCTATTAGTTCAAACTGCTTGGGCCTGCTATTAGTACAAACTGCTTGGGCCTGCTATTAGTACAAACTGCTTGGGCCTGCTATTAGTACAAACTGCTTGGGCCTGCTATTAGTACAAACTGCTTGGGCCTGCTATTAGTACAAACTGCTTGGGCCTGCTATTAGTACAAACTGCTTGGGCCTGCTATTAGTACAAACTGCTTGGGCCTGCTATTAGTACAAACTGCTTGGGCCTGCTATTAGTACAAACTGCTTGGGCCTGCTATTAGTACAAACTGCTTGGGCCTGCTATTAGTACAAACTGCTTGGGCCTGCTATTAGTACAAACTGCTTGGGCCTGCTATTAGTACAAACTGCTTGGGCCTGCTATTAGTACAAACTGCTTGGGCCTGCTATTAGTACAAACTGCTTGGGCCTGCTATTAGTACAAACTGCTTGGGCCTGCTATTAGTACAAACTGCTTGGGCCTGCTATTAGTACAAACTGCTTGGGCCTGCTATTAGTACAAACTGCTTGGGCCTGCTATTAGTACAAACTGCTTGGGCCTGCTATTAGTACAAACTGCTTGGGCCTGCTATTAGTACAAACTGCTTGGGCCTGCTATTAGTACAAACTGCTTGGGCCTGCTATTAGTACAAACTGCTTGGGCCTGCTATTAGTACAAACTGCTTGGGCCTGCTATTAGTACAAACTGCTTGGGCCTGCTATTAGTACAAACTGCTTGGGCCTGCTATTAGTACAAACTGCTTGGGCCTGCTATTAGTACAAACTGCTTGGGCCTGCTATTAGTACAAACTGCTTGGGCCTGCTATTAGTACAAACTGCTTGGGCCTGCTATTAGTACAAACTGCTTGGGCCTGCTATTAGTACAAACTGCTTGGGCCTGCTATTAGTACAAACTGCTTGGGCCTGCTATTAGTACAAACTGCTTGGGCCTGCTATTAGTACAAACTGCTTGGGCCTGCTATTAGTACAAACTGCTTGGGCCTGCTATTAGTACAAACTGCTTGGGCCTGCTATTAGTACAAACTGCTTGGGCCTGCTATTAGTACAAACTGCTTGGGCCTGCTATTAGTACAAACTGCTTGGGCCTGCTATTAGTACAAACTGCTTGGGCCTGCTATTAGTACAAACTGCTTGGGCCTGCTATTAGTACAAACTGCTTGGGCCTGCTATTAGTACAAACTGCTTGGGCCTGCTATTAGTACAAACTGCTTGGGCCTGCTATTAGTACAAACTGCTTGGGCCTGCTATTAGTACAAACTGCTTGGGCCTGCTATTAGTACAAACTGCTTGGGCCTGCTATTAGTACAAACTGCTTGGGCCTGCTATTAGTACAAACTGCTTGGGCCTGCTATTAGTACAAACTGCTTGGGCCTGCTATTAGTACAAACTGCTTGGGCCTGCTATTAGTACAAACTGCTTGGGCCTGCTATTAGTACAAACTGCTTGGGCCTGCTATTAGTACAAACTGCTTGGGCCTGCTATTAGTACAAACTGCTTGGGCCTGCTATTAGTACAAACTGCTTGGGCCTGCTATTAGTACAAACTGCTTGGGCCTGCTATTAGTACAAACTGCNTTTTTCGAAAAACTTGACCTCGCCCCGGAACAGGTTAAGTATAGAGGGGCGAAATAGCGTGGTAGTTCCTTCTGATGTAAACGGACTCGGTCACTCATTCCCCGCGGGGAAGCTTTGGAAAAGGTCTTGTGGGGGAGGGGGTGAATTGGAGAGGTTTTATGTCTCTTAAGTGTGTCGGACCCCCACAATAATAAGTAATTATATATTTGTACCAAGCATTGTTCAACTCGTACGCAGTGTATTTAAATGCACTCTCCTCGAACAAAAAAAAAATTACACTTTATATTTTTTGAACATTTTGATGTCAAATACAACATTCATCTGTTTTGCCGCAGCCGTAATAAGAAATACTAACTTAGTTGTACACATGAAAAAACTTACGAAGTAAACTAATCCCATGGGCTACCGTGTGGAACACGTGTAAGTACCAAGTAACAAGCCGTTTATACGGAAAAAAATGTTAAACATAAAGATGTTTTTGTATTTTTTAACGTTTTATTTACATGGATGAACTGTTATTTTGTGATTACCAACATATGCATATGTCAAGCAGTAGCCCGCGGCATTAGTTTATGTTTAAATTCTTTCATCTGTAAAACATAGTTATTTTGTTATTATGGCTGTAACAAAACAGAAGAATTCTGCATTTCACATCAAATTATTAAAAAAGTATAATGTGTAAAATGTTTTTTATTCTAGGAAAATTTCATCACTTACAATGCGTACGAGTTAAACAATGTTTGGTACAATTATAAAATAATAAATTTTTTTGTTGTCCGACACCATGAACAACGGGGTCTTAAGAGCTGCGAATTTGAAGCAGCGCCGGAATGCAATGTCGTGATGAAACGGGAGATCCCCGAGAAAAAACCCGCCGACCAGCGGCATCGTCCGGCAAGTTTGAGTCTGATTGGCTATTGCACCTGTTATATAATATTCGGTATTCATCGGGCTACCGTCTGGCGAAGTTAAGCTTCCGCGAAGTGATTGGTTAATGACGTTTCACCATATTGTTTGACAGCGAGGCCATTCTTCTGCACTGCTGCGTCTACCCTCAAACCGGATTACAGAACTTTTCGGTACTAGCAACAGAACATTCTGTTTGATTATTTCAATTCTGATTGTCATGGGAACAAATAAAATATTGTTTGAAGTTGTTCTGTTGGGGGTACTATTTGTTTTGCAGTAGAAACGCAGTGTTCTGCTGAAGAAGCCATACACTGTAAAAACTTAATAAACTTTAATGGAAGTTTTTTTAACCTATACAGTGTATGGAAATAGTACTACGCGTCAGGCTGAAAATATGGGAATGTTTATTATTGCTACAATACAATGTTAGGAACTTCTCTGCGCATTTTACTGTTTATTGAGCAACTGTAGGAACTTTACCATGCATGCACGGGAAAATATTTTTCTATTCGCGCTTGTTCACTGTACGTATGCACTGATATGGTAAATTTACAAATAATTTCTCAGAGTGTGTGTACAGTAGAAAATACAATCACAGCGAGCAATACAACAAACAGTTCTGCTTGTATTACTATGTGTGTTAACAATATTTTGATGACAAATACAACACATTAGACGGCTGTACCTATTTTAACACTAGTCTATATTGTTCCGACAAACACATCTTTTTCACGGTGTGGTTTGTATGGCTGGAGGTTCGCAGTGCATGCCACGGTTTCACCTCTGTATTCTCGAGTGCTCTGTGACCTCACGCCTCGCTCTCCTAGCCGACCGGCAGAGACCAACGTTCAACGTACTCTCGAACGCGACTCTCGCCGTTTTATCCTTTTCAATCGTATTCCTTTCCTCCGCGTTTTTTATGCGCGTGTAGTCCAGTTTTGTCAGCTCGATCTAGATAACGCAAGCGCCGGAACGCTGGAAATTTATGCCCAGGAGAGAAAAAGACGCCGGTTTGAACTTAGGCATTCATCGCATTAGTGCCATGTATTTTTCATGCCGTTTGAAGCGTTTTTATTGCTTCTTTTTGAAGAAACCTCTCATCAAGATTTTCTTGCTCCGCAAAAATAATTTAACTACCACAGACTTCATACTCGTTTTACTGTCTTTCTTTTACTTTACCTACCAAGATGGATCGCTGTCATGTGTTAAGATTTTGCAGATGCCTTAGAATGTAGCGGCAACATTTTATCTACGCATTATCTGCTAATTGTGAAACGGGAAAAAAAAATCTATAGATAATGTTAAAATTATGCTGCGCTAATTACTTACGTCATATTTACTTCTCAAGAGTCAGGATTTATGTTTTTTTCTACAGCGTAATGGATATTGCAAGTGAGGCATAGTGGTAGTTTAAAAATAAATCTCCCTTAACAAATTAAATAAGCTGGAAATCAGTAATTCGAAATGCCGCGTGAGAGGCGCTGCCGGAAGTTCTTAAAGTTCTTTAAAGGGAACTTTTGTATTTACAATTTTTGAAGCTTTAGGCTTAAACATGAAATTGAAATAATACTGTAAGTAAGGCGTTGTTGGGGACCTGAAAAATACGCGAGATCAGCGACCTCCAGGCTAGACTGCACGGCCTTATGTGGTATCGTGCAGATATCAATTGCCCATTTGTTGCGTGCTGCTACAGTAGAGGGTGATGATTGGGCGTGCATTTTGTTGTATGTTTCTCTTTGACCGTAAGAGTTTTCCAATTCTAGCTTGTCCCAAAATTAATCCGCGAATTTTTTCAGGTCTCTAGGTACTGTTGCAGATTCACGCGATTATATCTTGTAAATCTATATTAATTGTCCACGTGTAGGAATAAAATTGGGCAGTTATATGCAATCATGTTAATAATCACTTAATTATTCCACACATTACTACTGAGATTGAAGTGGTATCCATTAAATCAGGCATATGAAATACTCGCATTTGCTTCACAACATGTTTTCAAACTGTTGCTAGCTGTTACCAATCGTAAACAAATGCGCTCAGAAAGGACACTGATGTTGATTACTTTTAATATAGAATCATCAGTACATGGGTTTTAATTTCACGGGTTCACAGCAATAAAAAAAATGTTATTCAAAATTACAATTCGTTATTTCTTTTATGCAGTACTTCATGGAAAATTTTCGGCCAACGGATTTCCCAGTTTCTCTTTTTTTCAAGGACAAAAAAATACTGCGTAGTTGACATACACAGGATTCTTTTAAAAAACTCGATATGTCATCGGCCGACCAAGATGTTTTCGCAACATAAACATAAAAGGCGAAGTAAAGTTGAAGTTATTTCCACGGCGCAGATGAGTCACGACTTCACTCGACTTCCTGACAGCAGATGCGATAAGCGCTGAGATGAGTTTGTCGAACACAGTCCAAGCGACTCTCACTATGCTATTCTGAAATCCCTGCTTCCGACATACTTTATTGTATCCTTCCGCCACGTGTGAAACCAATATAATAGTAGTGGAGTAGAGAGATTTGTTTGGCTCTTAACATCGAGGTCTTAACAGTCGACGAGGGTGAAGCGAGGTGAGTATGGAGCATCGCCGGAATGAAAGGGTGGGGGAAACGGGAGGTCCCCGAGAAAACCCGCCGACCAGCGGCATCGTCCGGCACGATTCCCACGTGCGAAAATCCGGGAGCGACTACGCCGGGTATCAAACCCGGTTTGCCCAAGGTGATGGGCGAGTAGTCTGACCACTACACCACCGGGGCCCCACATGTTATCGTAGGAGGGCTGAATATACTGTATCCATTCCAAGGTGGCAACTTATACTCCTCCGTAGGTTCGCGCGCTTGGAAAGTTTTGTTTTGGTTGCCGGCTACCAACACATGCCTTATAGGTAGGGCCAGTGATTTTTCGCGTACAAATCGGAGCACACGGTAGACTTCAATAGTATATACACACCTCAGTTGTTGTTATACCTCCATTGGCTGCTGGTGCCGTGCCCGTCTTTGACCAAGCCACTCAGAACTAAGTAACTCCGACACTGAACCTTCGTGATTCGTGCGCAAACGGTTAACACGGGCCAGAACATTTTTTAGCCAATGAAAGAAGCTGGACGACCCTACAGTGCTTTGGAATGTATCTTGCCCCAAAATCTTTTCGCGAAATATCACTGTCCCTACTTATAAGTAGGAACCTGCCAAATTTGAGTTATTATTTGGCATTAGGATATCTTTCACAGAACTGTATAGATTCGGGACGGCGTCGTTTCCCCATTGGCTGCTGGCTGGATGTGAAGTCACACCCTTTCTTCCTGAACTGCACGTGACTGGGGCACACGACTGTGAAGTGTTCATTTATTGGCGCAGAGTTACCCAGGGCGTGTCACATAAATACGTCCAATGACAGACGTATTGCAAAGGTACGCGTGTTTTAAGTTTAACGTGATCCTAAATAATAACTCGAATTTTGCAGGTCCCTGGTTATAAGTAATCAGATGGCATAATCATACCCCTTTCACTTTCACACTATGAATGAAATATTTACTTTAGTTAAGTATTTTGATTTCGGGGAATTCTTTACACTCAGCATATCAATATAGTCTTATAATCCATCGACATTTCTTGCCTGCATNCAAAATCTTTTCGCGAAATATCACTGTCCCTACTTATAAGTAGGAACCTGCCAAATTTGAGTTATTATTTGGCATTAGGATATCTTCCACAGAACTGTATAGATTCGGGACGGCGTCGTTTCCCCATTGGCTGCTGGCTGGATGTGAAGTCACGCCCTTTCTTTCTAAACTGCACTTGACTGGGGCACACGACTGTGACGTGTTCATTTATTGGCGCAGAGTTACCCAGGGCGTGTCACATAAATACGTCCAATGACAGACGTATTGCAAAGGTACGCGTGTTTTAAGTTTAACGTGATCCTAAATAATAACTCGAATTTTGCAGGTCCCTGGTTATAAGTAATCAGATGTCATAATCATACCCCTTTCACTTTCACACTATGAATGAAATATTTACTTTAGTTAAGTATTTTGATTTCGGGGAATTNCATAATCATACCCCTTTCACTTTCACACTATGAATGAAATATTTACTTTAGTTAAGTATTTTGATTTCGGGGAATTCTTTACACTCAGCATATCAATATAGTCTTATAATCCATCGACATTTCTTGCCTGCATTGTAAAAGTTTCCATGTTTGACGTTTTTGGCACATTTTCACACTTCAACCCGACTTGCTGCGTCCGCCATATTCCGCAACAATGGTTGTTTGGTGCACTTTTACCCTGATATGAAGAAACTATTAAAAATATTTCCGAACTGCAAGCACTTATGATCTTGCATGCTACAGCGTATCGTAATATTATAGGGCATTAAATGGCGCAATTAATAATATTAAATTACTACGTATGGCGTTATGTTAAGTTATATTTTTTATAACTATTTCCCGCCACAATAATACCGTGACTTCCTCTGGCAATGTTTATCTTTGATGTCACCTTGAAATTGATAAATTGTAGTATCATTGTGCCAACCAAGTGAAACGATATTATTACGACTGTGAATATGTAACGTAACATGCAAATTCTTAATCTTTATACGAGGAAAACAAACGGGAGTAAAAATTAATTAATTTTAATTTCCACAAAAAAAGCGAACATTATTTTTCCTACATCA
The DNA here is from genome assembly GCA_002778355.1 of Clitarchus hookeri. Taxonomy (NCBI): domain Eukaryota; kingdom Metazoa; phylum Arthropoda; class Insecta; order Phasmatodea; family Phasmatidae; genus Clitarchus; species Clitarchus hookeri. The sequence goes on from NQII01001822.1 coordinate 223,922, forward strand.
CTTGCAACTATACTGGGAGCATGCTAGCAAGTCCGTTGAAATATAAGAATTTTCGTGTATGGGAGTGCGTGCAGAGGTATAATTTTGAAGTGCTCGCCTGCTAAGGCAGTATATAATAGAAGTAAGTTTTACGTAAATAAATTACAGTTTGAGTGCTCCTCACTGCATGAAACTCTTCACATCACACACTCTAATAAAAATATGTTAGCATACCACATCACCACATTAGAGTATATGGGTACTGGCTAAGTACGAATTGTAATTTTTTTCTATATGGTAGCTTTTCTACATTTGTTCAGTATAGAGTTTCAATTTTTTATAGTAGGAGGTTAAACATTTCTACATTTGCAGTCTACTACATGGTACATTTTCCACAATAGTACGTAGGCCAACTTCAATAACATCTTAAGAAGTTCATTGAAAATATTTTACACTATACGTGATTCGTTTCATGTCAACGATTCCACAGCCCCAGGATTAAAATTTAATGCCACTTATTCATTAAAATAAAATCGAAGAAATGCAAAAACAAAAAAAAACCCTACTTATCATTTCAGCTGATTAAAAGCAGCTGAAAAACTTCAGTACAAAGACTCGTAGTCGGCACTTACGTTTTGAAAGACTACTCAAATGTCCGCTATCAGCTCGATCTGGTTATAATTATTTTCAATTAACGAAACAATCTCGACGAGAAAGGACACAATTCACAGGTTCTAAAAATTACGGCCACTCCTGCACTGATTTACGCCACACTCCGCAACATGAGAATCTCTGTTCAAAATTTCCCACTCGCTGCGCGAGCCTGAGTGTCTCTAGCTACAGAACAGGCAAAGAATACAGAACTGAAACAGCGTGGCGGTTCCTTTGACGTGGGCGCGCCCATTCTCTCATTGGCTGCGCGAGTCTCTGGGAGTGGACCTTTTGTCCGATTAGTAGATACCTGAAAAATTCGGGGTTTGTTAAGGACAGATTGTACTCTCAGTTGTTGTGCGTTTGACCAACTTTTTTATGTTTGGCGCGTCTCGGAGTCCTATTGAGCCAATCATATAAGTTCAGCGGTGGAGAGGCCAATCGCTTTCGAGGAGATCAAGCAGATACGTGACGTTGATCACAGTGCAGCGGCCAATGAAACCACGAACTGTGGCTACTTTTCCGTAAGGCAGCGGACTCTATCACGCCACCGAAAGATAACGCGAATTTTGCACGTATATACCGATCAGCCATCACGTCCTGCGCAGACGATTATCTATTTGTTGGGCTGCCGACTGGAGCCAAACAAATTACCAGACGCTGATTGGCAAACGGCATACCGCAATATCGCTGGTCTGTGACGCCATTTTGCTGGCGTGTGCGGTGGGAGTTCGCTGTGTAAGGAGCTGTTTCACGTCTCTACACCAAGAGAAAGGCAAACAAAACATGTGTTTGTGTAGTGCCAAAAATATATTTTGTTGCCCCAAAAAAAAAACNTACACCAAGAGAAAGGCAAACAAAACATGTGTTTGTGTAGTGCCAAAAATATATTTTGTTGCCCCAAAAAAAAAACGTTATGCTGAGCACACAAATCTAGAAAAAGCTACAAAATTAATTTTGTTCGTCTAACAGAATACANAAAAAAAAAACGTTATGCTGAGCACACAAATCTAGAAAAAGCTACAAAATTAATTTTGTTCGTCTAACAGAATACATTTTTTCAATAAACAAAACCTCTTCGTTGGGCCAAAAGAATATAGACTGCCGACGAAATATTTTGTTCAATCAACTGTTTATATTTGTTTGGCCATTCATTTGATTACCTTCGTTCGAAAATGTAGCTCGAGAGTATGTTTGTATATTTTTTGTGGCAATTAGGATGGTAACAGTGTTTTTTAGTGCATTTATTGATGCACAATAATTGCAAGAGCATCCTTATAAAACAAGGACAGCTGGAAAATAAAAAGTAAAGCTTTAAAACTTAAAATACATATTTCCACACTTTTTCCAGTATTTGAAATACATACACTGAAGAGCCAAAAAAACTGGTATAGGCGTGCGTATGCAAATAACAGAGGTATGGAACCAATCAGAGTAACGCGATGTGGTCGGCGGCTAGATCGGTTACTGCTGCTACAATGGCAGGTTATCAAGATTTAAGTTAGTTTGAACGTGGTGTTATAGTCGGCGCACGAGAGATGGGACATAGCATCTCCGAAGTAGCGATAACATTTGGATGTTCGCGTACGACCATTTCACGAGTGTACCGTGAATATCGGGAATCCGGTAAAACATCACATCTTCGACATCGCTGCGGCCGGAAAAA
>NQII01001822.1:226334-255994 GCA_002778355.1 Clitarchus hookeri
GGGGGGGGGGGGGTCTACACAATATTAGGCAGGTGTACCAGTTGTTGTGGCTCTTCAGTGTATATTTAAAAACATTTCAACTTCACCTGTTGTCGACGCAGCGCTCGGCCGCAGATGCACTAGATTATAACCTCTTTCGGGCATCCCATTTTATTTATATTAAACGAAACTGTCCAATGCGAGTAGAGCCAAACAAATCTTCAGTTACTACAACCAAATCTTTGTTCGGGGCAACCAAAAACGAACAACAAATCAATCTGCTTACAACAACAAAATATTTTATTGCTTCTGTACAAACAGTTAATTTTGTTGCCCCAAACAAATCACGTTTGATCCAACAAAACCTTTCTCTCAGCGTCGGATGAAAAAAAAACACGCCGTCTGCACAGAACACCATGTCCGTCGTTCCGGTGACTCATTGCGAAGCGCTTTCTAGTCGCAACGAACAGCCTTCATGTTCAACCTAATAAACGGTGGTGTAAAACATTTTTTAAGGTGTATTATTAAGTGTGAAAGAATACACCCTCGGTAATCACGCAACGAATAAACACGCAAGCGCAGAATTCAACATAGAACAGCAAAGAATATCAAATGATCAAAAAAGCAATAAACCGTACCAAAAGAAACGATGGACCTGGAAAGATAAAGGAATTTTTTTTTCTGGAGGGGGGTGGGGGAGGAGAAATAAGATTATCCGAGCCTACTGCATTAAGTGAAGAAGAAGACTATAAAATGCAATCGAAAATTACCAGGGAGTCAGATCACTCGAAGCGTCTGATGATAGAAACAGGGATTTTATTTTTATCCGGCGTAGGACGAGAATAGCTTATCTTCACGGCGAGAGTTTTTTTTTAACGTCATCGTAGGGGTGATGCGGGTGGCCTAAAAAACGTATTTGAAAGATTTGTACGCTCAGCCATTACGCCCACTACCCTCGCCCTTACGGACTGAGTAAGGCTTCGTGCACCGGAGCAAGGTGGTTAATTTCCGGCAGCCGCTGGGGTTTATGACGAGCGAGCAGCATATTCAGACCTCGCTGGAAGGAAATTGGCAGTATAGTATACGGGCGAGCAGAAAGTTGCTGGGGGGTTCGGGGCGTGCGTCGGAAGATACTGCATGTGGGTGCAGGGAGCGGGCGGTTAGAAGGCGATAAGGCTGCGACCGGCGATATACGGTAACAAATACGGGACGGCACAAACATGCGAGCAAAAACCAATTTGAATTTTCCAGACTACCGTGAAGGGGATACATTAATTTGGTTGCCAGAACCGAAGGAAATCGTTAGAAGATCATTTCGATAATTTCATTTTTTTGTATGAATGGCAATTAGAATTTCCCCTTTAAACACAGATTTTTTTAGCGGCCACAATGTGTAATATAATAAATTGTAAAATGGGGAAAACAATTAATGCCTATGGGATGATATTTACAATAACAACATGCATAAAATTATGTCATCACTTTAAAAAAAATTCATATTGTTAAATGACCAACTTGTAAACTGGTTATGCATACCAGAGTCAAAATGCTACCTAGGAAATTCGGGGCGTTGAATGTATTTAAGTAAGTTTCTCTTTAACTGCACGAAACAGAATATAGTTTGAGCTAGTTAGTACTAAAAATTGAAGGCAAAGTTTAAATATTTTTTTTTCAAGTGTTTGAGTGGTTGCGATGGCTGAGCGGTTAGACTGCTCGCCTCCCACCAAGGTGAACCGGGTTAAATCTGACCGGGTCACTGCGGATTTTCGCAATCGGGAATCGTGCCGGACGATGCCGCTGGTCAGCGGATTTTCTCGAGATTTACTGTTTCCCATTTGTCCTTGCATTCCGGCGCTGCTCCATTCTCACCTCGTTCCGTCATCGTCAGCTCTATAGACCTCGTTAAGAGCCGCCCACATTTCTCAACTCAACTCAACACTCTTAGGGTTTGACAATTATTAATAATAACTTCCTGTTATTAATGGAAATATCGTGGAGAAGAAAATTCCTTCTATTCGAGTTTAAATGACAGGCCAAAAAACTTGCTTAGCTACGTCACCGAGTCCTTAGGAATACAGAGATGAAATAGCCGCATATTCTGCGAACTCCAGCTGCACGCGCCAGCAAAATGGCGTCACTGGCAGCGTGTGGGAGCTTCCTTTAACCAACCGACGGCCAAGCCAACAGGGAGCTTCGGCAGCACGCAGTAGCCAATTAGACACAACAACCGTTACCAGCGCCTCCCGTAACAAATAAGCGAAGGTGTACGCCCACATCGAAGTAACCGCCATGCGATGTCGTTTCTGCGTACTTAAATCTACTCTTTGGCAACGCCGCACTTCCCAGAAACACAAAAATGTTAACAGACGATATGAAAGGGTCGCTGTGGCAAAGTTTTATGAATCACAATTGACCGGGGACGTGCTACATAAAAAAAAAACAATAGGTATAAAAACCAATGGGAGAATAGTGCAGGATGTGCGATGGCTTAGCGAGATCACGGAAGCAAAAACCTTAGTGGAACGTTAAAAAATCGCATGTAGTCTACTTTTACATAGTTTTTTTGTAAACCAGTTGTCAAGAAATATTTTGCAGAACTACAAAAAGGTTTTTGTATAAATTGCAATAGATTTTTATGTAAAATTACAAATTAAGGCTTGTATTTCAACTTATTTTATAAGGAAGTGGGGAAAAAAGTGTTTTTATAATGCTCTCAAAATCAACTGTATTGAACAAGTAATATATGTTGAAAAATTGTATTGAAAACAAAAAGAGACATGGGCATAGGGATTCGCCCCTAAAACATCTGAAACACACGTACGCACTTTTGCCAGAAAACCATTTCATCTCAAGCGCGCTTGTAATTTTTTCGTGGTATGATTATGGTTTATTAACTCGAGCAATAATATAACAATGTTATCTCTTGGAAACGGTTAAGACTAGTAATACAGACAGAAGCTGCATTTCAGAAAGACTTTAAGTCTGCAGGAATATTGAACAGTTGCATAGATAAAGTTTTATAATTGCGAAGTATCATAACAGACTTTTAAATTGGTTACATATATAACTAGGCAAGTATTAATACACATGAAAACGTGATTGTGAGCTTCGGAAGTAAGGTTATGCACCTTTTTTTTTTGGCGTCGTGAATAAAAAAAATACAAGCCTCTTCGAAAACACGGACAGCTATCAGTTCCGTGCGGACGCCACCTTAATTTCACATTATTTTGGTAATCCAGGGTTCAAGTTATGCAAGCGCATCCAAGGTAATTAACTTTTCGTCTTTCCTCAGCAATACTAAAAATGTTCTAAATTTTTTATTTGCGTGTTTTATTGTCAGTGACTTATGTACGTACAACTAAGTCAAAAAGGCAATAGAAACTAAAGCACAGCAGTAAATTACACAAAATATAACATTAATGTTTTATTTACTAGTTATAAAATAAGTGCAGCATAATGAGTGAAAATGTAAACTAATAAAATAACCTACTACGAGAATACACGTTATAAACGAGCAAAAATCTGAAAAAATAAAATGTTGCTGTCGTTTACATAAAAAAAGTTACTGTTTAGTAAGGGGGCATTTGAACAATGAGCAAATCTCTCTCAGAATCAAATACTACAGAAGTACAGTCAAATAAGGTGAAAAAAGGGGTAAATCTCAGAATGAAAGTTAGAAAGCTGAAAATTTGCATACATCTTTGTTTTGACATTCTAAAAGTTGGCTCAAATGTCTCATATAATCTCGAGTACGCGTGTCAAGATATTCAAGGTCAAACGTCGCGAAAATAGGTTTTTTGTAAATATCTTGTTTCCAATGCTTAAAATGATGTTTGAAGTTATTACAAAACTTGTAGAGCATAAAAGGTTCTACAAATGTGGTCTTAGGCGATATTTTATATAATTAACCGTTCTCGAGATAGAGCGTGAAGTATGGGAAGCGTCTATCCGTGTATAGGATAACGTTACGTCAACCGTGGAATCCAATGCATAGTACAGTTTATAAAATCAATTATTTACTAAAAATCCTATAACTATGATAAATTTACATTATTTACTTAGTTATAAATAATATTTATAAATATTATTCATAAATACGATATCCGTTTGATAATATTTAGTTAATTTATATTAATAATAAGTAGGAAAGAGACNTAAATATTATTCATAAATACGATATCCGTTTGATAATATTTAGTTAATTTATATTAATAATAAGTAGGAAAGAGATGAAGTATTTCTTTTTCGAACAGTGTGAAAATGTCCAACCACTTTGCGACATTTTTGACGTGACAACGTCTTAAATTAGGTTGCGACTGGGAGTCACTTATGAAAAAGTGTAACGCTCGGTAACGTTACGATGAGTCACCGAGGAGGGGTAATCAAGGGAGGGAAATGAGGGGAGGAAACAGGAGGGGAGCCGAGCCGGCCAAGGAGAAAGCCACCTTGCATGGAAGCAATTCCAAAGACGAACGACGCGGTGGAGCTAGCGTCGCAGTTTTACAATTAATAAATGTAATTAGACGAACCACAAGGAAATTAATAACGCGCNCGAAGTATTTCTTTTTCGAACAGTGTGAAAATGTCCAACCACTTTGCGACATTTTTTTTTTATCGATTCCTCGACTTCTGGTACGGAAAATATAGCGTCGTGAATGACTAGTTGCAACGTATGTGCAACACAAACCAAAATTCGAAATCAGCGATTCGAGTAGCAGAAGTCATGTTGGCAGCGTTGTTCCTAACTGCCAAAAGTATTTTTGATTGTATATGAAAGCTTGATATTATTTCAATAAGTTTCTGGGCAATGCATGCTCCAGTGTGGTCTTCTTCTATGACGCATGCGCCAAGGACATCTTTTAAACGTTGCGCTTCTGGAATGAAATGTGCCGTGAAGCTCAGCAAGGAGCCAGTTTTCGTTGGATTGGACTATACGTCTGTAGTGAAGCTAATCCACTCGGCAGACAGCAGTAAATTAATTACTTTTTTTTTTTTTACTTTTTCATATGTTTGGGGTATCAACTTTGTCCGAAAATATTTTTCGGACATTAATTTATATCTCTTTGGTCCAGCTGGGTCAGAGAAATTCAGTGTCTTAAAGCCTTCTTCTCTTACAGTTGTGTAAGGCTGCATGTCAACAATAATATAGTCCATAACGGGCTTATCAATGCGTTTTGCAACATCATGGTCATCTGGCCACTGTGATGATGATGATGACTGGGTCAAAATATGTTTGATAGTTGGCTGAATTGTCTTCTCTGACTTCAAAGTTATAGATGTTTGGACTTTCGGCGCTGGTTTTTCTAAAACGGCTAACTTGTTTAAATATTATTCATTTTCACACATATGATACTTGGACATATGACCCTTCAAACCTTTGATTGTTTGAAATTTCTGTTTGTCGCTACCGAGCGACCATATTTTATTGCACAGCTTACATTTTGCTTTAGATGGAGCAGAGACAGCTTTTTCAAAATAATCCCATGTAGGGTTTACATTTGGCATCTTGAAAATAATCTGAAACGATATAAAATAACATGTTAGGGAGGTATTATTCATTTTTAATCATGACTACGTAATATTGGTATTATTATTATCATTATGACACTTACGGCCATACATGATGATTAGGAATGCATCATTAACATAATCAGCCTGTCTCTCAACTGATATGTATGATGTAACAAAAATATATCTAAACTAGCATAGCAACAACAAAAAAAATCAGATAAATAACGAAAACAAACACTTAACTACGAAAAGTTTCCCATTGAAATAAAATATTACTATTCAATATAATATAACAATGTTATTCACTTGCCGTCCTGAACAAAACTGTTAAGAGTTAAGAGGCAAAACAAATGGCACTCGTCGAAAGATTTCAATAATAAAGATTTGCTTACATTTTACCCACATTACCCACCATCAAGTTTTAATCCAAACAAAACAAACGAGTGTTAAGTTACCGCTCCGACATTCATTTCAGCCAATCAAAAGTCAACATTCACTCGCTTATACGTAATGATGTTACAATTTTGCTACGTGCGACGTCTCGGCTTACACCGAGACTTTCGGCCTTTTTTTTTTTGCCGGAGACCGAGAGTTCAGTCGAACCACGATTTTTGGCCGAGATTGGCCGAAACCGAGACCCGACTTTAAGTAACACGCCGGACTTCGCCGCTCTGTATCGAATTGAGCGCAATTCGAGATTTCATTGGCTGCTAATAACTATGAGGAGTCTTTAACCTGTGTGATAATTTACTAGAGATTGTTTGCTCAATCGTTGAGTATTTAATCTTGACTGTCGGGTGAAAGAGTGACCTAAGAAGAGTGCCCCACACACAATGTCGTCGGCCATTTGCACAAATCAGACGAGCATCTCGGAGTTCAGTCTGCAGCCACAAAATCATGCGAATTTTGCACGTACTTTGTACTTATAAAGGCTGTTCACTGTTGCCGGACCTCTTTTAAAATCAACCTTTGAAAAGTGCCACCACCCCTGCGGGCCNTAAATCAGACGAGCATCTCGGAGTTCAGTCTGCAGCCACAAAATCATGCGAATTTTGCACGTACTTACTTATAAAGGCTGTTCACTGTTGCCGGACCTCTTTTAAAATCAACCTTTGAAAAGTGCCACCACCCCTGCGGGCCTACTCACTCGCATGCGCCCAGTAAATCTGTTCACAACGAAGGGAAAGAAGTTCCACGTCTTACCGGCGAATTCAAAGTGTTTGGTAAACACTTGTGAATACTGGAATCATTTCTTTTTCATTCAATTTTTTTAAATGTAGGTAAGTGCAACAATTGGAACATTTGTAAAATATTTACTTTTCTAATTATTCCGTAGTTTTATTTCACCGACGTATGAATAAAGTGTTCAGGCTCATGTCAATGTTAATTTTACATATGGAATAAGAATACACAATGTGCACACAAGTAGATATACGTTTTTCATGGTGAAGTGAGCACTTTTGCCATCAACGTTTTATAAGCGTCGCGGTCCGTACCTGCATATATTTTAACGGTCACACAGTTAAGTTGGTTACGAAGAAAGAAATATAGTTCCATGTCTGCAAATCTGAATTAAAAGTGTTAGGTAAATATTTGTGAATACCTAAATTATTTCTTTTCCTTCCTGTTTTTGTAATGCACGTAACTGCAAGAATTAGAAAAAAAGGTTAAGTATTTACGTTTTTAACACTTTTACAGATTACCTTGACCGATGAAAGAATGAAGTGGTAATACCTATGACACTGTTAGTTTTACGTAAGGTGGAAGAATACGCACTGTGCATACAAATATAGATCTTAAGGGAGGGCTTTCAAAAGTGCTCAGTTTACCGTGAACAGCTTATTTGCCTTAGAACGGTCGATGGTAACTCAAAATGTTGGGAAACTAGGTGAAAAGCACACCCCTTGCATTTCGCTGAGTTTTGAACCCGCGGCACCCGAATGCGAGTTACACGTGACGAATCACACTCGGTGGGCGACGAAGGTGAGTTCTGAAGTCGTCGTCGGCGCCAGGGGCCAGGGCGGCTCCTGACGTCCAAGGCCGCCGTCGTCGTCGGGCGAAAGCGAGGCGGACGCTCCTACGGAACCACGCCCCAGCTGTCGTCACGGAGCACACAGTCGCGAGAGGGAAGGAACCGGGGGGTTAGAAAAAAAAACAAGGATACAGGTCCTGCCGGTGGCCGGGACGTAAATTAACTACGGAGTCGGTAAGGGGGGAAGGAGCAGCAGACATCTCCCCCCTCACCGACCGCATCATTTCAACTCTCGTCTTGGTCCCCCCCCCTTCGCCTTTACTCTTCGCCAGTTACCCCTCTGGCGTCTACCAATCTCTGCTAGACGCCGACGCAGGAATTTTAATTGAAGGGGCTGAAGGGGTGGGTAGAGGCGGATTTTTTTTTCTTCCGTTCGACGATGTGTTGAAGTACGACGCCGTCGTTTCCCGTCGACGGGGTATCGAGGGAAATCTTTCCAGATCATGCGCCGTGAGATCTTGGCCGATCGCGACGCCTGGTGGGATAGGCAACGCCCAGAAGCCTATTGAGGGGTGGAGTGGAGAGATTAGTGCGACTGTTAAGGCCCCCGCCTATCTTGCGCTTGAACTGCGTTGCAGTGTGTTTGAAATTAAACATTTTTCCCGCAAAATTATTAAACGTGCGTCCAATGTGCTGGCCTATGAAAAGAACACACACTTCAGACGAGGCTGTTGAGTGCTTTCAAGAAGTGACGCACATTAGAAACACCATTTTGTAGCACTTCAGAAAGGCTGAAACGGCTTTTTTCAAATAGCTGTATCTCAAAATATACGCGTCAGACACATACAAAATTACTCGAGGTCCCTGCATTGAACGTTCCTGCACATTTTCCATCAATTAAATAATAGGGCAACCGCTGAAAGTCCCATAGGTAGAGACCTGAAAAATTCGCGGATTCATTTTGGGACAACCTAGAATTCAAAACACATGTGTTTGTATGACTTTAGCCATTTGTCCACACGGCGTTTGACGACTCTTGGAGAATGGTGGCCCAATCGTCGCCTTCCACTGTGAGAGCAGACAACCAACGCACAGTTGAGATCGGCATATCTGTACATACGACTGTAGAGTCTAGTCTGCAGGTTATTGAACTCGCGAATTTTTCAGGCCCCTACCCATAGGTACACGCAGTGCGACGAGAACACTGCCAGCTCAGCGCCTTGAGCTTAGCGGCTATGGGGCACTCGGTGTCTTGAGAGGCATTGAGGGTGAAGTGAGGTGAGTATGGAGTAGCGCCGGAATGAAAGGGCGGGGTAAACTAGAGATCCCGAGAAAACCCGCCGACCAGCGGCATCGTACCACACGATTCCCACTTCCGAAAATCCAGGGGCGACCCCGCCGGGAATCGAACCCGGTTCACTTAGGTGGGAGGAGAGTAGTCTAACCACTACACCACCGTGGCCCCGTCTCTACGTTTAATAGCCTTAAGACATTTGTATTTATGGCACTCGCAACAAATGCTTATATAAAATAAACACTTCTCCCAAGATATCAAACAAAAATGGTTAAATTTCAAAATTTCAAAAGTCCAATGAAAATTACTTTGACTAAAAAAAATAAACTCTAAGACACGCCAGAGTTTAGCAGAGCGCTAGTGTTTTAAACTCTATTTTTTTGCAGGAACTTACTTAAAAAAAAGACCATGAAAATACAAACAACATATATGAGGGTATTAAAGTTTACGGCACGAAGTAGTCCCTGTGACATCGAATCTTAAAATAAATGAATACATATTTCCAAGGTTAGAAACATAACGTATAAATATACAGAAATATTTCAAGCACAAGTTAAAAATAGTGGCTCTAGACAGATTACAGTTCGAGTAGTCGACTTAAGTAATGAGAAAATTAAACAAATAAGAACGGATTAGACTACACTCAACATAAAGAGGGGTTAGGTGGAGTGGCCTTGAATCTTCGAAATAGACTGGCCGAACAAATCAGTGATTATTTAATGACGTGTTAACGGTTCCGCAAATAACAATCATCACCGTGGTTTGAAAGAAACCATTTGCCTATCCATAAGGTATTTGATGGCGTGAATCCATCAGAACAGTATAATTTTTATATCACAATAAAACCACGGAAGTGCAGTCCGGGACCATGCACTCGGAATATAGCTTCTTTTATGCATTTGTACTGCTACAGCACGATTCCAAAACACCTGAGCCATTTTAACGGCTCGGGAGATTCGTTTCGAAGCGTAATTGAGGGGCTTCCACTGGTGTGAAATTCGATTCGTTATTGGTTGATACGTAATTAATTCTCTTCGTTAGTGTCTGACTCAAGAAGGTTCCATATCAAGGGTTGTGCTATGTTGAAGATACATTTTGTGTGAGTTAGGGTGAGTGAGCAATAGAAGGTTTAGGCTATAAATAGGCAGTCCAACACGTTTAATGATGGATTTCCTGTACATAAACTGTCGAGCAACGAGAATCCTATAAACTTAAGGCGGCGACTATCATTTCATTGGTGGAAAATCTGTACTAAAATTTAATGTAGTCATCTGTACAGTAATTTTTTATATATAAAAAAAATATTGGAACATAGTTACCGAATGGTTTACGTTAGGTACTAAGACATATTTTTCTTTGCAAATTATACATTTTAATTATTTAAAAACCTATGAAATTTAAAATTTTTTAAATTTATTATTGCATATGAATGGTACACTTCGGGGCCTTACCGCAGTGCATTTATTTAATAGAAGCCACAGTTATAATTATTCTTCGAAAACTTGCATTATAAAACAAACGCAATTATTTTCATAGTCAGTGTAGTCATAAATGTGCGAACTGGCCATAAATGGTGACTAACACATTGCAGACTGTTTGGTTAATATTTGCAATAACAGAAACATACATGACTGTCCATACAAAAACTACTTGCTGAAGTTAGAATTGCTACATATATCGAATAAGTGATATTGTTTATCACCAAAGTACGCCATTCTACCAGAATACGCCATTTACAGGTACATAAATTATTATTTTTACTGCGTATCCTAGTGTTACATGTAACCGCTTCATACGTTTTCAAATACAGCAATTTGAAAAAAGCAATTTTTAGATGCATATAAGTGTTTCGAAGGGATATTATTTATATATATTATAAACATACAATTCCTGCCTTCTGAAAAGCACGGTGTATTCATATATATATGCAAGTATACTACGAACGTGTTTGCTATTTCTATATTAAAAACACGCATTTGAAAAACAATCGATGCAATTCAAACGCTAGAAAAGGAAGCATATTTAAATATATGTATAAATTAAAATCATCTTAATTTGATAATTTAAGGTACGTTGAATATTTATCCTGGCGTGCCATACACAAAATGTTGGCAAAAAGTATTTCAGCCACTGGCGATAATGTAAAGAAAAATGATAATTGAATGACATATTTTCTTTTAATTATTTCTATGTAAGGAATATATCTAAATTATATTTTAAAAAATTGTTACAGAATATTTGTGTACTCTCTTTTTAAATTATTAGTAACATGTTTCTTAGACGTATGTATTGTGATCTAATAAATAGGCGAAGATGCTTTCGATACGAGTGCTAAATTCGACCTTATAACATATACGCTAATTTTTGCAGACAATTGCATCATTCCAATCCATAGATAATTATAACATTTGTGACTCCGGTAAGGATGTAACTATAAATGACTGATAGATGAAAAATTTATATTTCTTTAAAATACTTATTTTGATTCTGAGGATAACAAATCATATATCGTTTGACTTACTGTTCAGTTTCAGGAATTTATTGATTTTCATTGGTTATATTTTAGGATAAAGATTGGCCCCTTTGACTTGTCAGAAAGCTTGCCGTAAGAACTGCGATGATTTAAAATTGAGAGTTGATAGACATATTTTTCTTGTTAAATGCCAATAACGGAAAAAATAAATAGGTGTCTTTAAACGGGCAAAGGCGAAGAATACTTTTATAACATTTACCTACAGATATCTGAAGTTCGTTACTGTCACTCATTATTTTACGAAACGCACATATTCAGAGCGTAAGAAATAGGTTAGTAGAAATTGGCCACTGTAACGAAATTTTTGCACATCCTATTATCAAGAACTTCCTTTACTTTTCTTTGTACCGTTTCAAAAGGCTATAGATTTCATCGAGCGTGTTTAGAGTTGATTTATGCCGCACTACTCTTTAAACTGCAATGAAACCTACTGAAAGGGTGCTCGGGGATAACCGCATAATAACGGCGAAATAAAAACAGAAACGATGCTTGCAGTGCCAAGCGAACGACAGTCTTGCTTCTCTAGCTGTGTAGTGCAGTAACAAGAGGCAGATTCTTTGTGAGGAGTCCGACAAGAATTGACGTCAATGCTGACTGATAATATCTGATTGCGGGGCTCAAAGAGGCAAGGTAAGGCACTTCACTGTTAATTACAAGCTGTATAAAGTGTAATCCAACAGCAATATCTCTTCCGCGAAAAAAAAAGCAGCCGTAACCAGTGTTATCCCAATAAAGATGTCCTGATTGCGAGAGGAGTTCTACGGGGGACTGAATGGACCCATAAATTGTATACAACGGCTTTGTCGGTTGAAACCCTTCGCTCCTGTGACGTTGCGATATTTCAGATGCTCTGTCTGCTGCAAAGGTAAATGCGTTTAGTGTCGGAACTGTAAACAGAAACCGCGATAATATTGCTACNGCAGCCGTAACCAGTGTTATCCCAATAAAGATGTCCTGATTGCGAGAGGAGTTCTACGGGGGACTGAATGGACCCATAAATTGTATACAACGGCTTTGTCGGTTGAAACCCTTCGCTCCTGTGACGTTGCGATATATCAGATGCTCTGTCTGCTGCAAAGGTAAATGCGTTTAGTGTCGGAACTGTAAACAGAAACCGCGATAATATTGCTANTCAGATGCTCTGTCTGCTGCAAAGGTAAATGCGTTTAGTGTCGGAACTGTAAACAGAAACCGCGATAATATTGCTACAGCCAACTCACATTGTCGCCAGGCAAGTTGCTGTGCGTTTAATGTCCAGGAATGACATAAGCCATGACCCGTGGAGCAAAATGTTTTGTTGGATTCTGGTGCAGACGCTATTTGTTCCAGTATCAAACAAGGCATGGCCGATGATTCTAAAATTAAGTTATTCTGTGGGTCGTCCACTGAGTAGCCGTTTTGGTAATTAAAAAGGTGTTAAAATCCCAGCACACGGGATTTACCATCTTGCTGTGAAAATAAAATAATAGTAGGGACAAATCAATATAAATGATTAGCAATGTTTAAAACAATAGTGCTCTGCTAAACTCTGATGTGACTTAGAGTTTTTTTTTTAGTCAAAGTTATATTCATCGAACCCCGTTCACCTAGGTGGTAGGAGAGTAGTCTAACCACTACACCACCGCGGGCCCGTTTAGTACTGTCTACGTTTTATAGCCTTTAGACATTTGCATTTATGATACTCGCAACAAATGATTATATAAAATAAACCCTTCTCCCAAGACATCGAAAAAAAAATGGCTAAATTTCAACGTTTAAAAGAGTTGACAGGTTTGCTTTCTTGTATCTAAAATATTTGCGTTTACAATCGTAAAGTTGTGGATAACCTTTAAATATTTCTGCTGTTTCACTATCACCTGTTATTTCCTCTCAATTTATACTTTGCTACGTTTATTTGTTTCTATGTTCTTCAATTTTTTACAGCTGAATAAGCTGGTTGTTGCCCCATGCACCTACATGAATAAAATAAAACCATTTCCTTAATATATTTCATGCACTGTGTCAAGATCTATAATGCACATAATGTGGTAGGCTTAGGGACTGGGAAATTAAGCGATTTATTTTGAGGACAAATTAGGTTTTCAAACACGTGTACGTGTACCTTCAAGTCACAATTTATATCGGACACGTCCTGAAGGAATCTGAGCCAATGACCAACTTGCAAGCACTGAATCACGTGTTGCCTTGGCAAGCGTAATACAGGCTACTCACAGGGGCAGCAGCAGTTTGTAGACAGATATTAAGGCTAGAATTCGCATAGGGGCCACGGTGGTGTAATGGTCAGACTGTCCGCCTCCCACAAAGGCGAATCGGGCTCGATTCCAGGCGGGGTCACTCCTGGATTTTCGCAAGTTGGAATCGTGCCGGACGATGTCGCTGGTCGGCGGGTTTACTAGGGAATCTCCCGTTTTGCCCGCCCCTGCATTCCGGTGTTGCCCCATACTCACCTCACTTCATCCTCATCGGCTATCAAGAGCTCGATGTTAAGGTGGCTGCCTGGATAGGCCGCCGAACGGTGTGCAGAGCTCCAGCAGATTTTAAAAAAATTAAAAAACCGTCCAACGTGTCTGAGTGAGGTCTGCTTACGAATAGCATTTAAGAAACGTTACGCGTATGTATACGTTTTTCAGTTTCACTTTTTCTCTCTAAAGCACTTTTCGTAATAGTGAAAATGGCTCAAACAGGTGTTTTCACGGTAATTTTAGGTATAAACATTCCAGTACAAAACATTACAAAAGGTATATGGACGTGCTTCAAACCTTTATTTTTATTATTACGTCATAAAATGGTAGGGTCTCCTCTGAAAGACCCATAGGAGCACGTTATAGACGGTAAGACTGCACGCCAGTTAATAAGTGCTTTGCACGTAGAGGCGATGAGAGATTTGATGCGCATGTCTCGGTCGCCCCTAGCGCTCCCACGCCTTTAGGCTTCAGATGTGCAACATTCCTTCAAACAGGCGGCCACCTTAAGAGCCGCCCAAATCTTTCCACGGGTCACTTAACTTGCAAGATTTTCCTGTCTTAAGTTACGCGCAGTTGTGAATCAATAGGTTCGAAATCATCGTAGTCAATTAGATCTTATGCGCACGACCGTGGTTACCGAAATATTGGAAACAACTATTTTCAGGAACACAGCATATTTTTGAGGGTGTAAAACTGATAAAATTCGTGCGCTGCAAATGTCGTGTGGTATATCTGCGAAGGACGCTAGTCTGCAGTTGGCTAGGCGGTGTAGTACATTGCGCGTTCGTGAGTGAAATTGGCCAGACCCGGGGGAGGCAAATTGGGAGACCTCTCTGACTTTCAACGAGGGCAGATGCTTGAAGCGTGGTTAGATGGAGCAAGTGTGTCGAAGACTGTCAGAGTGTTAGGTGTATCTACAGCCACAGTGTTCAAGGTGATCACGGACATACACAACTCGAGGCGATACATCGTCAGCGAAGGGTAATAGTAGACGGAAAACCAATCCTCAGTGATCGGGATCTTGGAAAATCGAGAGGGGATCGTCACAAAGAACCATAGAGGTTAATGCGTAAGTGTAGTGAAATTTAGCGGAAAGATTTGAAGACAAGATATATCAAAACACAGTCGGGCCGGTTACGCTTCTTAATTGGCTGAATTACTTTTTGACATGTGGCTGCACACTAATCACGCAGGGGCCGTGTAAATGTTGCTGAATTGTGAGTGCCCCCCCCCCCGGANGCACACTAATCACGCAGGGGCCGTGTAAATGTTGCTGAATTGTGAGTGCCCCCCCCCCGGTAAAATATGAAAACGCCTTCTCAAGCAGGTAGCAGCCAATGACCCTAGACAAGCTGCTATTGGGTACTTACAGTATTGAAACCTACCAGGTGTTCATGTGTATATATATATATATATTTTTTTTTTTCCGCGAAAAACCATTAGCTCTAGTAACGCGGCGCAGTTTACGCCAGAACTCAGGCAGCATCTCGAAAAAAAAAACATGTTTCTGCAATCGCAGCCCGACGCGAGCTGCGCAAACCTATTGCCATTATTTTTCAATTGTGAACCCAGCTTACGCATTCTCTCCCAAGAAAGCTCAGTCGAGAGGGAGTGGACCTGCATCATACATAATTCATCCACCTCCACAAGGCCAAGATACAGTACTTTACTGCGGCAAGCGTCGCAGACGACACCGCAGCCGTAAACCTCCATTTCCTATATTTCAGCGGTATGAAATATTCATACGTCATTACGCACGACGAAATTCCCAAAAAAAAAAAAAAGTATAAAGCAGCTTTCCCTTCTTTTCCGCAACGCCTTCGTGGTTTATTATTAACATTTTTGTTTTCTTTCCGTGGTCAGGTTTTATTATCCGTAAGCAATTCGATTCTTAATTTAAGCAGTGCACATTCCAGCCGTGCCCCACTATAGATGTCATAAATTAGATTCAGTTTCCTCGAAGCCTGCACGGTAATGGCATCGGCCACGGGAAATGTATAATTTTATATTTGAACCATATTTTTCAACTTGTAGGCATTGTGTGTGACTACCTTATTCTCCGATAAAATATTTTTAGACTTTTTGGTTTTGGAATAATGACAAGTCAAAGTCAAAATTTTACTGTTTTTGTAATGTACAAACAAAATAAACCAAACTATTTCCAGAAAATTTCGAAAGAGCATCTGAAAGATCTTGTCTTAATTCATTTTAAGGAATGTTCAGCAAAAGTTAATTTCTAAAAACTTGGGGGAAGGAAAAATAAAAATAACATTCAAGAATTTCCTTATTTTCAGCAATTTATTAAAATTGAAAAAACATTTCCTTGTACAATTTTTCAGGCGTGTTGAAGTAGCTCTTGGCATCTTCTTTCAGTGAAAATTATCTTATTTCTGCACGTAAGATGGTTTTAATTATTTGTACCTTTCTACAACAGTAAAATTATGATTTCGACATGTCACTTTGCAAAAACCATGCGATCTAAAAATATTTTATCTGAGGAAAAGGTAGTCACAGATGTCCACAAGTTGAACAGTATGTGGTACAAATATAAAATAACATATTTTTTCGTGGGCAGCGCCCTTAAAGTAGGCTAACAAGTTTTCCTGAAAATCCAAGTTCGATTTTAAGTCAAGGAAAAAACAGAAACCACAATCCATAAATAGCATATTTTATTATTAATCAAGAATATTATTTTTATCTAGCACCTACAGCACGCTTGATGTAAAAAACGCTATATGAAATTAATATTAATACATTATTCCTTGAAAAATTAAAAATACAAATTAGAAGAGGCAAAATGACACATGATAATTTTGATTTTTCTCAGTTTTTATTTAGTTGTATATGGTGATAGTACGGCTATTATTCAGACTATAAAAGATCAAGTGTTCAATGAAGTAGCCTATAAGTAAGGCCAGTGACTTTTCGCGTAAAAATCGGAGCACACAGTAGACTTCAATACTATATACACACCTCAGCTGTTGTTATACCTCCATTGGCTGCAGGTGCCGTGTCCGTCTTTGACCAAGCCACTCATGACTAAGTAACTCTGACACTAAACCTTCGTGATTCGTGCGCAAACTGTTAACACGGGCCAGAACAATTTTTAGCCAATCAAAGAAGTCGGACGACCCTACAGTGCTTTGGACTGTATCTTGTCTCGAAATCTTTTCTTGAAATATCACTGCTCCCACGTATAAGAAATCCAGAGCTGTTTTAACCCCTGATTCATACTTGAGTCACATGACTTTGACGAGTCCAACACGACACGACGAAAACGATAGCAAGGACAGGACAAAAACCATTTTCAGTGTGGTTGCTCTAACGTATAGTAAGACAGTTTACCCGACGGCTATGATTGTACGGCACCACTAACAAGGTGCTTGTCGAATAAACTATAGTCGCGCCGGCCTAAGAACGGTCTTGGCTCCGCCTACCCCAAGTGAAAGAGAGAGAAAGAACGACTTGCAAAGCACCAACCACTGGTAACTGGCGAGCGGGCAGACGAATCTGCAGGCACTCCCTCCCAACTGTCGTACCAACCGTCGTCCAATTGTTTCCTCTCCCGGGGAGAAGTGGCCCGACGCTGGCAGAGCCCCCCAAGTCCTAAGCTACAGCGGGCACTACTGTAGTTTGAAAGGCGGCGGACAGAAAATAAATTTGGAACACGTGATGCTGACAAAGGATGAAGATATTGTGTCATAGCCCCGACGAACTATAAATGTTAACGTAATGCGTTTAATCTGGTAAGTGGCAAATAAATTCCACTTGTGAGGCCAAAAATTTTCCACTGTACGGGGAGGTTAGTCGAACTATATTTTGATTTACAACGTTGTTCGTTCTGTTCGCAGTGCTGCCCGACACAACAAACATTGAAAACATTTCTAATCCAAAACTGCTGATCGTGCGTTAGTTCTCTTCGTGCTGACATTAGAAGTGTTGTGTATTTGATTGACCGTTCGGTTTTATTTGTCGTGTCGCATGCGTTGTTACGCGCATGTTGGATATAGCTAATTCCAGCAGTTCCATGGAGGGGGGGGGGATAGTAATTAAAACTACTGACATTTTGATTAAAAATCTTGACCATATATTTTTCTAAGCGTTCTTTTCCCTTGGCATGAAAAAAAAATAGAATGAAATCATTGCTATATCCGTAAAGAATTTATCATCACTGCAAAATATAATTTTGTATATAATTTAAAAAAAAATTAAAGAACTGTTTTTTTGAACAAAAAGTGACGTGGGTCAGAGCGTTTTGGTAAAGTAATTGTTATCGGAACTGTTGTCAGCTGTGACCATTGAAGACCGAAGTATGACAAAGCATTACTTCTGGTTGACGTATTTTGCATAATTTACGACAGAATATAAAGAACACAAGTTTTATACTCTAAGATGTCCAATATAATTCCTCGCCCCGTTTTCCAGCAGGAAGATTTGAAAGGCGTGGATCTAAGGGGGTGGGGTGGGTTCACAGTAGTAATGATTCCCCCTCCAAATAAACGACTTTTTTGTCATAAGAGTTTTATTTAAACCACATAAGTGGATAATCTGAAATACTGCACTTACTTTTTTATGTCACAACGACGCTTGTAGCCTATTAAAAAGGACTCTATCACGACTGCATAATCACACCAATAGCCAAAATGTGTCTGAAAATCAAGATAATTAGCCGGTTTATGTTATTTATTACTTGTTACTGTAATGGGTATTTGTAAGCCTATATTTTTGGTTGATTAATGCTTGTTTATGTCACCTATTATAAGGTAGGTGTGCAAAAGGCCCACTTAAGCTTCAACAGTGTATCAAAACTTTCTATTGACAATTAAAAATCCGAAAGAAAAAAAACATATACTACCACTAATGTACAAGAAATATCAAACAAACTTTAATTAAAATTAAGATTTTCTTGTCTTTATTTTTAGTTTTAAGAAAAGGGGGATTTTGGCCACATTAGGAACACCTTATCCAAATGTGGCCCCACTAGAAAAAATGTTTTCAAACTGACTTCGCATGAGCTGTATGTTTAAGATAAAAATCCTAAATGGTGCAATAAAATATGTAGTATGTTTAAACAATAAAATGTGAACAATAAACACTTAAAACAAGATCAGCAAAAAAATATTTAGAAAAATTTCTAAATTTAAACAAATTTGTAAATTACCTAAAAACTAAAATTAAAAACGCTTAAAATCAATAATAATAAATTATCAATTCAGTCTGAATCCTGGCAGTGCGAGCACACACATAGTGGGATCTTATCATGACCAGTAAGTTCCTCACATGCCTCATGTAGGTAGTACATAGCGAAGTCATTAATTACAAAACCTCATATGAATCTATTCAACTTCTGGGATCTAGCTGGGTTCAAATTCTGCCATTTCCTTTTTGCAATATTGGGATACCTTTTCAGAAATAATGTAAGCCATTTTCTCCCAGCAAGGCCAGCTGTTTTGTTAAACAAAGATTCTATTTTATTAACCTCACAGAAGAGAAAAATCGTTCGTTTGATGACTTTATTTATGATAGGCATCGATAAGTAAGCAAGTATGTGTATTCTTGCACAAATTTATCATTCTCGGCTTTCATTTAAGAATGGTACCCTATCTTTTACCTTGGTTTGGCTTCCTAAAGCAAGGTGGTGTCATTATGATGTCATTGGGATTCCAAACTTATCTATAGCCCTCCGAATTGACATACCATTATTCAGAATGTTTATGGTTACGTGTAGTCATATCCTCATACTTCCGTTCCGTTCTTACTCATATTTCAGGGACCACAATGCCAATCAGCCGCTTCCTTCAAACGTTACCTTTGGACTTAAGAGGGCTGCAGATGCGATAAAGGGCACCACGAGCATCCTTGAGCAGAACAGAAAGGAGACTGATTCAGATTTTCAGCAGTTGTTTTCTGAAGCGCAAGAGGTTGCAGAAAAAGAGGATATTCTGCTAAAAGCACCACGCACTGTTTCTCGGCAGACACATCTTGAGAATCATCAGACGCAGCCAGGTCGGCCCTCTGAGGAATACTTCCGAATAACAATTTATATTCCCTTGTTGGACAATATTATGTCGGATCTCAAGGAAAGACGCAGCCCAGATGTTGTTGAACTTTTTAATCTGGGAATCTTCTTGCAGCGTACAATGTACACAGGCCAATGGAAAGTTGTGACCCCCCCCCCTCCCAAACCCACAAATCCGAAGTCTAGATCTGCTCTTGCCGAATGAGAGCGGCAAAAAATTATGGTTGAGGATTCTTAACATTGAGATGACAGTCGTAAAAAGCATCATGAGCTCGTGACTATTTGCATGCCAAAGAGCTGCGTGAAGATACCGCAAAAATTAGTTTTAGTTGTGTACAGTTCATGTGTACCGGTCCTGGTGAAAGTGGTCCGTGTACAGCTGGCTCTGCAGCTCCGAAATCGTGGCGAATCGGCCACTTCCTCTCTCGGGGACTGCAGCACGACTTGGCAACGCCGCGAGAGAAAGAGAGAGAAAGAGAGAGAGAGAGAGAGAGACTCTCAACTTGCCCATTTATCGTGCGCGACTGTTTTATGATGATTCCCCCAAGCTTGTTTCTCCATTTTCCCCCTCCCCCCTTTGCTAACACTCACCCATCGTGACGTCACGGGACGTTGATGGCTACAATTAAGAGCGGGAGGAAGGAATGGTTACGGCTGGCCGGGGCCGCGAGAGCGAGTAAGCGAGGGCGAGAGAGTCCGCAATGCTTTGATTGGCGCGCGGCAATATACAGGTGATTCCTTCGGCCAGTGAAGTGCAAAAAAAAAAAGTCCTGGGTGGGGGACATTCAGTGCCACCACTTCTTTTCACGACCAGGCGGGGGAAAGCTGGGGAGATATGATGTGTTCCAAGCGGATGTATTCTCGCTTCTCGCAGGCGCCTGCAGAGGAAGCGAGAAAGTGAATCTACATCCTGGGATTTTTTTTAAAGACGCCACCTATCTGGCGCTTGAACCGAGTTGCAGAGTGTTTGAAATACACATTTCCCCACGAAACTATTAAAGGTGCGTCCAATACGCTGTTCCACTTCAGACGAGGGCTGTTTTGTACTTTTAAAACCTCATGCACGTTAGAAACACCATTTGAGAGTACTCCAAAACGGTTAAAAACGACGTTTTCAAATCCCTGTAGCTCAAAATATTCATATATACAAAACTACTCGGCCGTGCACTAAATCTTTTTAAAGACCTTTTTCACCAATAAAATAATAAGGTCGCCGCTGAAAGTCCCATAGGTACACGCAGAGCGACAAGATCACTGTACGCCAGTTCAGAGCCCTGCGCTTAGTGGTGATGGGGCACTTGATGCGCGCGGCAATGTCGCCCTTATCGCTCCCGTGCTTCTCGGCCTCAAACGCAGAAAAAAAAGCTCCATGTATGCGGAACCCTTAAGGGCATTTCTTTCCCTTCAGGAACCAAGATAGGGACACGTGTCTTCAAATTTAATATTGACAGACCTTGCACTTACATATACTACATTTTGTACGTTCAATATGGAAGAGCTATATACAGAAATGGCGATCTATCACGAAAATGTCGGACAGAATGATCGGTTCACATGTGTGCAACATTTTTTCCCTTCTTATTGTCTGCAGTACATATGAGCAGAGACCTGAAACATTCGCGAGTTCAATGACCTCTGGGCTATACTCCATTTTCGTATGTAAAATCATGCAAATATCACTGTTAATGGGTTGCTTGTTGTATTAGCGGAAGACGATGATGGGTTTGCATTTTATTGTCGGTTTATCATTGACTCGGAGTTATCCACGAGGTGTAAACTTACGGGCGGACCAATAGCATAAGCAATACAAACGTACGAGGTTTTGAATTCTAGCTTGTCCCGAAATGAAACCGCGATTTTTCAGGTCTCCACATATGAGGCACTAGTTCCTTGTCTGACTTGTCCAGCGAGACTTCTGTTGCTCTGAGACCGAACGTACATGATTCACCTGCGAAAAACTGCAAATTTGTCATCCAGTCATTGGGGCCGCGGTGGTGTAGTGGTTGGACTACTTGCCTCCCACCAAGGCGAACCGGGTTCCTTTTTCCGCCAGGGTCGCCCCAGACTTTCGCACGGGGGAATCGTGCCAAACGATGCCGCTGGTCGGCGGGTTTTCTCGGGTGATCTCCCGTTTTCCCCACCCTTGCATTTCGGCGCTGCTCTATACTCGCCTCGTTCAAATCTCTTTCGTTCACTCACTCACTCATCCAGCCATTTAAGTAGTAGGAAACCACAGAGGTTCGGAGACTACCGTGGCAGGAAATGTTTTCGCGAAAGACCACAATTTATAGGTATCGACAATCTGTAGTGACCTGCGAAATTAACGTTATTATTCAGCCACGAAACAGATTTCACTGTACTGTAGACCATCGGTTGACGCCGATGTTCATTGGCTGCCCGACATTGGTGCGAAGAAGCGTCCTTTCTGACTGATACGCACGTGATTCGCTCGCACAAATATGAAGTGTTTGGTAATTGGCGCAGATTTACGCAGGCTCTGAGCAGAACACGTGGCTGTGATAACCATCTGGGCTGTTGAATTTAGGACAGCCATATGATGGGTTGTAGGCACCATCTAGATATTGCTAACATTTATAACAATACCAACAAAACTGTTTGTTGTATTCCTGTCGGCTATTGTATTCGCTGCTTAGGGGTGTTATTCTCATATGCGTGCCTTGAGTAGGCGGTAGGAGGGAGAAGTACACGATGTGTGAGGCAACCCTACGCATTCTCGGATACGAATGAAAAGCCACAGGCTGTAGTTCGCCGATCACGCCTAGAAATCGTCAATTCCTAGGCACCTCAGAGGGAAGGCTATGTTCGCTGACCAATCAGAAAGCAATTTCGGGCACATGACTTTAAAAAAACAACGATCGGAATTCGGGTGGCTTTTATGACCACGTGGGAGAAGCAAGAGACTGGAATGTTGTCTGCCATGTTCTGTAGAACCTAAAATAAGAGAAAATGATGTAACGCTAGTACGGTAAATGCCAAATACTGACTAAACATATTATATCGTTTCACTACAGTGTACTGTATCGAAAAATAAACGTTATGAACTTCGGTGGAATGCACTTCGGCAAACTCATCCACATCTCACACTGTGAAATTAGTATTAAACTTAAACATCATAAACTAACATTTTATAACTACTTAACATACGATATCATCCTATCACTAGTATGAAACTAACTTAAATTCATATCCTGATATTTTTTAATTAACCTACAATAACATAACATTTTAAAACCAACCTACAATCATAACCTAAACTAACCTACATTCATAACTTTACGTTTTAACCTACAATAGGTCATCTTTACTTCAATTGAAGCGGCCTACACAATACTATTGCCCACATAAATATTGTAATCATTGCAGAGCATACTACGTTTCTTACTGAACTAATACAATCATATATCGATCCCTAATAATAAGTCTCATTTAAAAATTGAAAAATTACAGAATTTAATTACTAGGCTTTATTTACCGTTGCTACAATTTTAATCCTCTTCAAGGTAATCCCGAGAGATAATTTATTGATGAACGAACTGAACTATAAAACATTCTTCTTACAGTGTGCTAAGTGCCTATAAGGTAAGGATAATACATAATGAGAAGTATCAATGCTTTGAGGGACTCCTGATACGCTGGAAAACGATTGTGGAGCCCAGTGCTGCAATGTATGTAAACACAACNCTGTGGAGCCCAGTGCTGCAATGTATGTAAACACAACAGAAATACACTTGGCGAATGCATGTATGCACACTTTCAATTGTGAAGCATGTCATATTTTCCAAAACGTTCACTGTGTTCTAAAACATAGTCTCTTTGTCGTAAGTATTTGCTTCAACTCAGAACAGTGAGAAATGACGTTATGCCATCTATAAAAAAAGCTAGCCTTTTATAAAACTTTGCAAATGGTTTCATCTGAAATCTTTAAAACAAACAAATAAAATATGATTATAATAATTAATTCGAGGATAGCCCAGAAACAGAAATTACACACAAGCTNGTGCCTATAAGGTAAGGATAATACATAATGAGAAGTATCAATGCTTTGAGGGACTCCTGATACGCTGGAAAACGATTGTGGAGCCCAGTGCTGCAATGTATGTAAACACAACAGAAATACACTTGGCGAATGCATGTATGCACACTTTTATTTTGTGAAGCATGTCATATTTTCCAAAACGTTCACTGTGTTCTAAAACATAGTCTCTTCGTCGTAAGTATTTGCTTCAACTCAGAACACACTCTTTACTGCAATACGGTAGATATTTTTTTCGATCGGAAAATAAAAACTTTGCAAATGGTTTCATCTGAAATATTTAAAACAAACAAATAAAATATGATTATAATAATTAATTCGAGGATAGCCCAGAAACAAAAATTACACACAAGCTNTTTAAAACAAACAAATAAAATATGATTATAATAATTAATTCGAGGATAGCCCAGAAACAGAAATTACACACAAGCTGTTTTATTTATAAAAAATAAATAAATATAGGCGATAATCAGCACCAAAACAACATGGCGCGAACGAATCCACGAGTGAGTGTTTTTTGTCCCAGCATTCACCACTAGGCGTCCCGCCGAGTGCAGTCGGCAGCGACGGGAGGCTACGACAAGCAGGCGGTAAGCGTGTTCACGCCTTCCCGTGTTTCTGCAGTCTGAGAATATCGATTTAAATCGACGGCGTGTAATCGGGAGCCGCGAGTCACGCCAAGGCAAAACTAAGCCATCTGAGAATTGCACCCCAGAGCACTGAGTCATCCTACTGCAAAGTACCCTAACAGAAACACTTCAACTATATTTGAATTGTCACCACAACAATCGGAGTTGTAGGAAAATTACAGAAAATAAATATAAAAAATTATTTGCATCAATTAAATGATAAAATATTAGAATTCAAAGTCAGCACGAAAATAATTCGTCGAATAAAAACTAAATTCTAATAATACCGTACATCTAATACAGCAAAATATTTGTAAATAATTTATACACATTTTAAATGTAAATAAGCTGCATTGTTATAAACTACGATTTCCGTTTTTAATGTTAATATAATTCTTGACTTTAGTATAACGACTAAGTTCATACAAATATAGAATAGGCTAAAAAANCCGTTTTTAATGTTAATATAATTCTTGACTTTAGTATAACGACTAAGTTCATACAAATATAGAATAGGCTAAAAAATTTTTCAAAAGCATTAATATTGTTCTATAATTTTAAATTAATGTCGTAAATTTCTTATCCGAGCTGATGTCATGCATGGACAAAAATCAGTGATGACANCGTTTTTAATGTTAATATAATTCTTGACTTTAGTATAACGACTAAGTTCATACAAATATAGAATAGGCTAAAAAAATTTTCAAAAGCATTCATATTATTCTATAATTTTAAATTAATGTCGTAAATTTCTTATCCGAGCTGATGTCATGCATGGACAAAAATCAGTGATGACANTTCTATAATTTTAAATTAATGTCGTAAATTTCTTATCCGAGCTGATGTCATGCATGGACAAAAATCAGTGATGACACAGCCATTGCCTTTCTATGTCAAATTCTATTGGCCATTACTGGTGCACCAACATTTAAAAATTGGTCGCTGTTGGTGCAGCGGACTAACTGAGTGAGTGAGTGACGAGATTTGCGCGGCTCTTAACAGCGAGTTCTTGAGAGTCGTCGAGGGTGATTGTGTTGAGTATGGAGCAGTGCCGGAATTAAAGGGCGGGGGAAACGGGAGATCCCCGAGAAAACCCGCCGACCAGTGGCATCGTCCGGCACGATTCCCACTGGACTGACAAAAACTCTTCTGAAGTTTTCGGCTGTGTCAGTTATTATTACTTAAATAGCATAAGCGCCGGGGAGACAAAAACTCTCTGCTTTTACCATAACTGAAGTTAAAAATTAAATTGTAATTTGAGGTGTTAAACGATTGTTTTCCTTGAAAATGTTTCCGCTTTCGACCGATTTTTGTGCTAACGAAAATTTTTTGGGATATCCTCATACGGCTTTACTGTTTTTAAATTGCATTTTTTTATTGTGTTTTTAATTACGCTCAATTCTCGGGCAGACGTGGCCACGGACAAACTTTTTGTTTTGTTTTAATACGTCTCCAACCAAAATCTCAATAATAAATTCAAATACCGCGCAGGTGAACGTGTGGAGTAAGACTTGACTTACTTCCAATCTTAAAAGTACAGAAATTCAAATTCCTGCAAAGCGAAGCCGCGCGCCACAGTTACAGCTAGTTTACAATATTTGTGTTGGAGCGATTTGGTCAAACACATTCCTTTCCAGGGTACTCGGACGGTGTCAGACGTAAAAACGTAGTAATTCGACACAGTTGTAAGACTAGTGCTAATTAAGATTGCAAAACGTATTTTGAATAATGCAATTTCANAACGTAGTAATTCGACACAGTTGTAAGACTAGTGCTAATTAAGATTGCAAAACGTATTTTGAATAATGCAATTTCATATTTATTTTCTCTTTTGATTTTGTATGCGTCTTGAACGAAAAACATAATTTTTTTTTGTATAACAGACGCTAGTAAAAGTTGCAGCCTATTCACGGTTTCTTCACACTTTTGGAATCAAACCTTTGAAAAATCATCCCAAGTGTGATGTGCTTGGTTTTATTATTAGTTTTTCATTATATTCTATTTATTAAATATATTTAATGTATAATCAATATTAATGAAAACAGGAAAAACAAAACCGGTTGTGCTGGCCGTGTATAGTAAGAAATAGTTCTTCTGATAGATATTATTAAACTGAGTGCACACGAATGCAGTGAGTTGTCTTTTTGGTGTAAATTTCCAGAGTTGGTTAACCTTGTTTTGCATGAGGCGGAGGAATATCCTGCTGGAAGTCGGAAGAAAAGTTGCATCGGCTATACGTGCAGTTAGGCCTGCGCCGGAAGTGTGGGAAAAACCCTGTATTGAAATGCCGACGGCAAGTTATCAACAAACCACGAATATTTCGTCATGCAACTTGTAAAGAAGTGTAGCACGATAACCCATACTGCGATGTGATGCAGGTGTTACACGAGGCGTGGTAAAGTGACTATTACAACCTGCCTGTGAACCGTTACAGGGAACAAGATTGTGCGTACATCCACGGATAGCAGTGCACAAGCGACTAGGAAGCGTGGTTTACGCCCCCGGAACCAGGAAGGCGACAATACGGTAGCCGTGCAGTTAAATGTTCCGCGCATGAGAAAGCAGCCAGGCAGAACAATGTGTCGTGCGTCAAGTTTACACTTCTATCGCGCGAGTGATTCATTGTGTTACGTGCTTTACATTCTAACCTTGCAAAGAAAAAAAAAATGAAGCGTTCGTGTGCTTTTTTTTATCTGACTGCGTGTGCCAGAAAAATCGGTTTCTATCGTGCATACCGCATCGCAGAATCTGAGTAAGATAGACTAAAAGGAATTGTCCTTAAATGTTCATGCAACGCGCGCGATAAATATGAATGGAATACGCTGATATACAATGGCTTTAGAAGCAGATGGTGGAATTATGCATATTTATATTCTTAAGCGCGTTTGTACGTAGTTTAACTGCACTCAAGTATAAATTACATGAAATTTTTATGTTAGAAAAAAGGTTGAATACATATTCATTCAATTAGTTAAACATTTTTGTAATACACATTTACCATTTTATTTTGTCATTGTTGTTTTATCTCCTCTTGGTTGAATTAACGCAAAATTGTAGTTGTAATTTGTAATAAATATTACGAAAAATTATAACTTTTATATTTAAAAGAAATCAAATAAAGCGAAGTAATTTTTGTGAAAGAAAGAGTGGAGATGAATAAGCTACGATATTTTAATTTCGCAGTCTCATATTCTTTATCCGATTTCATTCGTTGACGGTGTGGTATGGGATTTTTTTTCGCAGGTCGATTGCCTTTCCATTACTTGCCTTTCCATCATTGACCCTACATTCTTTGTCCTGTAGCTATATTCTTCACCATAAACTATGTTACAAATCTGTTCCTCATTGTAGATTGTTATTTACAAATCACCATTAGCGCCAGTGAAACTGAAAGTTTGTCCCTTTATTGTATGAATCAACAAAAATTAATTCTGTTGAAAATGAATCTACCTACTAGCATTTCCGTAGATTTGCAGTTGCACAACGTGCCGTTTTCTGAAGGTCGTCATAAACGATGATGAACAAAAATATTTTAACTTTCAGTTTTGTATACGGGATATTAGATATAGCATCGCCTATTCGTTTATGAACACGTAGTTTATTGTTTAATGTGAACATTCTTTTATCATATTGTATATGTGGTCATCTACACTCTCAACTTGCAAGTAGCATTAGAGGCTTCATTAAATGGGTTCTTATTAGGCCCCTAAAAAATTTGACGAACCTAGGCAGTAACAGTCAATTTGTTAGCACTGCAGTCGAATTATTCTTGCATCATCACAAATTCTTATAAGCCTGTAAAAAAAATGCGTTGCTGAAGTCCGATTCCGTCAACGGAACACTTTTCGTCTAATATATTCAACCTAGTCTGATTAAAATCCAGAGTATAGCGAATATACCTTAATAGAGCATAACGACAAATATCACGCTCGTACGCCGCTTTCTGATACAGATTTCGCTTTTTCAGCAACGTGAGCTCTGGGTCAGGTACTGTTGAAAAGCGCCGATTGTCCGTGGAAGTCATTTTCGCAAGCTGGTGCTTTGCGCCCTGTGCAAGCCTAGAACGACCCGTGATAACACTGAATTTGATAGATTTCGAAAGGAAGTGGGGGTGTCAGAAAAATCAGTCTGTAACTGCTGATTCAAAACTTGTGTTAGAACTTGTTCGAAATCGTAAGGCGTACAATACACACCCTATATGTTTTAATACGTAACAATATTTCCAGAAAAGAGCTTACAGAAATTGACCTTCCATTTATTCTCTACTATTTTGCTTTGGGCCATTATTATTTCAGTTGTCCTCTATACAGTAATAAATATATTTTCTGTGTGTACCATAAATCACAAAAGTTTTACTTAGCAATGCACTTTATGATTCCTTAAATATTTAATGCGAATATTACATAATTTGATTTTCTTTGTATTTGTTTCAGAAGACTGATTCCACTCATAAATTCTTCTTCGCCTCGTCGGCAAGGTAAGTGTCGATTGATTTCGTTGGAGAAACAGTTAAAACATTGTCCCACATTGAGCCTCAAAAACCCTCCCCCGAGTATACGAACAACTGTCATTTAATTTTGGAACTACTGATATCTAAATCACTTGAAAAAACGTGCTGAAATACGGATGACCAAGAACGTCACGCCAGTATTGTTGTCATCCGAGACTAATAATTTGTCACAATTGCGGCCTTTTCAAAGACAGTTGCAGGCCTTCGCATCTATCGACGTCCTAGTTGACTTTGCTTTCGAGAACGAACCGCGCCTAAGTGGTATGCTCCTTGCCTTATGTTTCAGCAAGAACGCAAGCCTCACAACTCTGATGATGCTTGCTCGTCCCAGAAAGCCAAGAAAATTATTTGTGGAGTATGCGAGCGCGCGTAGGTTTCTGCTCACAACTTCTTGCATTATCTACAACCGCCGTGCGCCAAATGAACAGGGCCAGCAACTTTTCGCGTAAAAGTCGGAGCACACAGTAGACTTAAAATCTTATATACACACCTCAGCTGTTGTTATACCTCCACTGGCTGCTGGTGGCCGTGTCCGTCTTTGACCAAGCCACTCAGGAGTAAGTAACTCCGACACCGAACCTTCGTGATTCGTGCGCAAACGGTTAACACGGGCCAGAACATTTTTTTAGCCAATGAAAGAAGCTGGACTACCCTACACTGCTTTGGACTGTATCTTGTCTTGAAATCGTTTCGC
>NQII01001822.1:256029-298363 GCA_002778355.1 Clitarchus hookeri
GTTTTTACAATTGCTAAATAAATGACTATTGATAGAATCCAAACAGAAAGCTACAAAATCACAAATTGCTAAATTACTAATTGAAGAAGAGTAGAAAAATACACAGGGACGAAGTGACGTTGCAGTTCCTTTGACATGGATGTGCCTATTCATTGATTAGTTTTGTGTGACTCTCTGGAAAAGGGACTCGTGATTGATTGTCTACTGCGCTCTAAGAAATTTTCCCTAATGGCTGGGCTGCCAGTTGGCAACAGTTAGTTACCAGTTACCAGGCGCTGATTAAGGATCGGAGTTCTGACATTTTGTTGCTCAGCGACGCAATTTTGGTAGCGTGTTCGCCTGGAGGTTGCGGAATGACCGTACTAATGACTCCGTGTCCAAAGTTTTGAAAATCTGGTAAATTTTTAAATTTCTTAGTCACGCCCAACATGTTTTCTTTGATTGTGTACAATAACTGTCGCAAATGTTTTAGCTGTTGCCATAATAAAAGGTTCTGTGTATTTGTTAAAACAAATAACATGTTTCGCGAATCTGCAAAATATCGAGGCCGTGCTATAATTTCCGTACGTATTTGGCAAACAAGTTTTATTGTTTGGCTTGAATTTAATAAAAGTTCATATAATGTTATTTCGTATGCTATGTGAGCACTGGAAATATTATAATGTAAACATGTTTAAAAAAAACTGGTAACCACTACCGTACTTTGGTTATGTTTGATATCTGCAAATTAAACTAACTCTTCAGTGTTATTTATTTTACAAATAGCCTACCAAAAATCAATTTGATAAACATTTTTCATGAAAACTACTGCCAACGCAGCACTTCATTCAATGATTTTAATTCATATTGACAAAGAAATTATTATAGTGTTGTACATATAGGTATATGTATGTGTATGTTTCATTAATATAAAAAACATGGTACTTCCAATGTTAACGACAGTATGAAACGCTTGCCATGTAAAGTTTTTTTTTTTTGCGTTTTGAAATAAATGCAAAAAGAAAAAGGAATGTTATAATTAATTATTGAAAAGTAAATTCAGTTTTGGAGTAAACATTTTTTGTGACTATTTGAACTGTTGTATAGAAATATTTTTAAAAGCCTGCGTAAATATGCCACTTCAATTTTGTCTGGTTTTAAATATTTCAAGTGATACGTCCACTAAAAAAAAAAAACTCATATAATTTTCTGTTTCCATTTTGTTAAGTGTATTACTAAAACTGTGAGTTAGATTTTCTGTATTATAATCCTTAATACATGTATTACTCTTGTTATGCTACTGACACTATTACTACTCAATGGCTTTACCGTTACACACACAGTATGCTCAATGAAATATTTTAACATTTATTATACACAGAGCTGCAAACGTTCTGTGTAGTGGGGTGTTAGATTAATGAATATAGGAAATAAGTTATGATAAAATGTTACACCTAAAATATCAAAGTGCTGAAAAGTAATTCCTCTAGTGGAAAAAACACGCACCTTACTACGCCACTGACTGCACGAATTGTTAGGGAGGAATCCTATTTAAGAAAATGATTGCATATATTCCAATTCAGTAGTTTTCTAGTTATAAGAGTTTCATGTTTCTTGCTGGTATACCTGTTAGTTTTATTTTTATAATAATGTTATTTACAGCCTACTCTAACAAATATTCTATGTTTTATCACTTTTTTTTAAATTTTCGACATTGTTTTGTTATAAAGGAGATCTACACATATAAAAGTCACCTAGTGAGTAACGTAATGCAGTTGAGTTTATTTAAAATTAACGCGCAGTTACATTTTATCCGAAAGTAACGAAAAGTGGTAAAAGTTACTCTACTATCTAAAGCAACTTAACTAAAGTTAATTTTAAAATGTAACTTACCAAAAACTGAATTACATCGCAGGGTGTTTGAAACCACAGAGTAGGTAAGTATACAGAAGCGAAATTACGTGGCGTTTCCTTTGATGTGAGCGAACTTGATAGCACATTTGCCGCGCGCAGCCGTGTAAATGGGCATTGAGTCTGCGACTGACTGCTGCCAAGTTACGGAATATTCTCTATTGGTGGAGCTGCCGTCTGGCAAGTAAGTCTTCAGGAGTTAATTGGTGAACGACGGCCGGTGAGGCCGTTTTGCTGGTGTGTGTGTGTGAATGGAGTTCTGAGTACACGCCAACATTTCACCTCTGAAGTACTCTGTGCCGAAACTATAAAACGTGCGTCCAATGAGCTGATATACGAAAAGAACATATACTTCAGATGAGACATCGAGAGAGCTATCACCATTTCGGAGCGTTCCAACGTAGCTAACGGGGATTTTGTTTTTCCTTTCAGAACCCTGTAACTCAAAATATACGTTTCAGATACACACAAAAATACTTAGGGACCCTGCGTTGAACCTTGATACAAACATTTCCACCATCAAAATGACGGGGTTGCCTCTAAACGTCCTTTCGGCACACGCCGCACGACGAGAACACTGCACACCAGTTCAGAGTCGTGCGCTTAGTGACGACGGCGAACTTGACGCGGAAGGCAGGGTCGTCCTTATTGCTCCACGCTTCTCGGCATCAGGACTGGAAAATACCTCCAGGTAGACGGGAACTTTAACGTCGCGCACTTTGGTGGTTACGTTTCCAAAACGTCATCGCTAGGGCGACCTGATTTTCCCCAAAACGAATCCCACGGAAACTATATTTCAATATCCTACGCGCACACCGGCAGTAATCCTTCCGTTACTGGCCGCGCTCCTTCGTCGAGGACAGTGCGGCATTTGATTGGGACAACGAGAATTTATTTACTCTGGTACTGAACGTCTGTGATTCGTGGGTAGACACATAAGTAGAGACCTGAAAAATTCGCCGATTCATTTTGGGACAAGCTAGAATTCAAAACACCTGTGTTTATATAACTTCAGCCATTGGACCACACGATGTTTGACACCTCCTAGAGAACGCTGGCCAAATCGTCGCCTTCCTCTGTGACAGCAGACATCCGATGTGCAGTTGACATCGGTATATTTGTAAATAAGAGTGTAGAGTTCAGCCTGCAGGTCGTTGAACTAGCGAATTTTTCAGTTCTCTACACATAAGACGCGCAGCTTGTAAAACCATCCAATCACAAAAGTCGACCTGTGGTTTAAGTGTACTGAGATAAAAAATTGATAGGAATTCTTATCGCGTAAATCGAGTGGGCCCTATGGTCACCGCTAGAGACCCGAAAACTTCTCGAATCCATTTAAGGACAAGCTACACTTCAAACATGAGTAAATTTGGCTTCCTTTTCCAATCGGGTCGCAGTTTGTAAGCCACGCCCTAGACGAACTCGACCCAATAACTGAACTGCAAAAAAAAGAGAACTAAATCCCGCGCTACCTGTTCCGGGGGCAAAAACTTGGCATCCGCCAATGAGAGACTAGTTGACGCTCTAGTACACTAGCGATTTCGGCGTCTAACTGGTTGCCAAATGAATCCGCAAAATTTCCGGTCGTCTGGTCTTCGCGAACTGAGACCTCAGCGACGGAATATGCGATGAGTAGAGACCTGAAAAATTCGTGAGTTCAATGACCTTGGAGGCCATACTCTATTTTCGTATGCAAAATCATGCAGATATCACTGTTCATTGGTTGCTTGTTGTATTAGCGGAATACGGTGATTCGGTCTGCATTTTACTGTGTATTTATTATAGGCTCAGGGTTGTCCCGGAGGTGTAATTTAACGGGTAGACCAATAGCATTAGCAATACAAACGTACGGGGTTTTGAATTCTAGCTTTTCCCGAAATTAGAGCGTGAATTATTCAGGTCTCTAGCGATGAGATTATCAGCGGCGAAGTTAACGGCGGCTTCGAAGTCTCGGTCAGCGTGCTTTAACTGCGACAGTTTTGCAGTTCCGACGACAGTAATGGCTCGGCCACTTACGGTTACTGCGCGTCACTTCAAAAGGGCCGTAATGAGAAGAGTTCGTTCCGAGAACTGTCACGTTAACCGCCACAAAGACGCGAACTCGGGAAAACTGAGCACAGCACAGTAAAACAATTTTTTTTTCATGCTCGACTCCAATTATTTACGAACGCCATTCCAGAGCTCACGATGGGTTTATTTATTCATGCGTGCTGGGAGACTGACGCGAAAACGCTTGTTCGGCGTATGATTAAGGCGAATATTGTACGTTTGTAAACTCTGCAGTTCCCGTGGTCATCGGTGAAAAATTACTTCTCTGCTGCTTTTAGAAGCACGAATAAAATATGAAATCAACCACGAAGATGAAACAAACTAAATTTAGTCCATTAACGGTTACTTCAAACTTTCATGAAGCTCTGCTAAAGTTCTACTTTCAGGGTATTTCTCCGCCTCAAGCTAACAAAGCTTAACCGAGTCTAGGAAAAAAACACGAAAGGGACATCGCATTATATTAGAGCGCACTCGGTGTAACAATATTATGCACAATAACTACATCTTACTAGGCGAAAAGATTTAAGGAAAAGCTGTGTTCCATCGCACTTTTGTTCAGAACCACTTTCGTGATTGGATCATTTGAATTTTTACGCATCTCATCTGCCTGCCCTCGAATCACGGACGGTCAGTATCGGAGAAACTTAATTCTGTTTGGCTCACTCATGTAACACACTGAATTCACGCAGATACAAACGACCAATAGTTAAATGAAGACTGTAAGTGTGCACATAGCATACTGAAGTCTAGTCTCCACGTAAATATTTTTGCAAAATAGAACCGGTTGGTCCTAGGCATTACCAACACACCTTTTTTTTCTCCCTGTTTTTATTAGTATTTATTGTGAATGAAATATTATAATTTATAGATAAAATATAAGTAAACGTTCAATTTAATAAAAAAATAAGGCGCTTTTATGTTTACACTACTACAAAACGCTTATGAGTAGGGGCAGTGATATTTCGCGAAAAGATTTCAAAACAAAATACAGTCCAAAGCACTGTAGGGTCTTACAACTTCTTTGATAAGCTAAAAAAAAATGTTCTGGCCCGTGTGAACCGTTTCCGCACGGATCATGAAGGTTCAGTGTCGGAGGAACATATAGCCTACAGCTCATTGGACGTGACAACAAAACAAGTGTTGTGTTGACTTAGTACAGTACGCATCATAAAAATGTTTGTTTGCAACACCTAGAACCGTAAATAAATGTGTGTCTGAAAGGGTTAAATATTCCTTGTAACTCCACAAGTAAATTATTGTATATTTACAACAAACTGTTTTACGAAACGTATGAAATTGTTTCTGTATCTCCAACTTTATAATATACACGACGTCTTAGTTGAAATTCCTCATTATTTTTGCACATCCCAGAAATATGTGTTGTAAAATTTGCTTGAAGTGTTACGAACATTATCTTAGGAATTAGTTTATTATTTATTAGGTACATATTTGTAGAAACAAAACTTTCTTTACAGTGTAGTGGGAATTAAAATGGACTTTTTCTACTGTCGCACGTAAGTCAACAAAGCGAAAAGGCAGGGGGTGGGGGAAGGAAACCCCCTCAAATAGATGACTTCTAAGATCTCGTTTGTTCATAGATATAGTTTTTTCGGTAAAAAAAATTCCATTTTATAATAGATTAATTTAGTTTCTCTGAGATACTACAGTGAATAATGCTGGGGAGATACAATCCACTTCATACGTTAGTGCACAAAATGACGACTAAGTCGTTCCATAGCACGACGAGAGAACCCGATCATATACGATGATTGCCGAAACTGCACCGTCACGCTATCAGTGCCTGTGGACAACGCAGACTAAAGATGAGGTAGACCGATTTTCGTCTTCTGCGTATGTACTCAATACTGACCTACCCCACACCAATAACAATTTTCAATGTCATATTATCAACAATGATGAACGTGTTTCAAAAGAAAAGTCCTTTTTCTATACACAAAAGAAAACTTTTACGAATTTGAATTTAATCTAATTACATTAAAAACTGACTAGAGAAAGTATACAAACATATCAACGAAGCTGTTTACATAACCAGTGTTCTAACCTCAAATTCTGTCCACATAGTTTTTGATGATCTTTCTGGCAGAAAAGCAGACAGATTTTGGTATACACAAACCTTCCTTCTCTGAATACTTCCGCAATCCGTCATATATTCTGGCTACAATTATTGAATATAATCAAATGGTGCACGTACAATTTACATTACAATATCTGAGAATGAGAGAGAGAGAGAGAGAAAAAAAAAAAAACTAAACTGCGTCTCTTACGTTTGGCAAGCCTTTTCGTTTACATACTTGACTCTATACTCATGCCGCGCTCTTTGATTTACAATATATTGCAATAGATTGCAACTCCTAATNTTCTGGCTACAATTATTGAATATAATCAAATGGTGCACGTACAATTTACATTACAATATCTGAGAATGAGAGAGAAAGAGAGAGAGAGAGAAAAAAAAAACTAAACTGCGTTTCTTACGTTTGGCAAGCCTTTCCGTTTACATACTTGACTCTATACTCATGCCGCGCTCTTTGATTTACAATATATTGCAATAGATTGCAACTCCTAATNCGTTTACATACTTGACTCTATACTCATGCCGCGCTCTTTGATTTACAATATATTGCAATAGATTGCAACTCCTAATTACCCCTTTGTTCAGAATGTTCTTTGCTTCCGCCTTTCTCATCAAAGCCCATAACTTGCCTTTTCAAACAAAGTGGCTACTGCGAACCCCGGGCGCGCATTCTGCCCTATTTTTCCTCTACGCTGAACGACCTTGGCCGTAGGTATTGCACTTGAGCTTGTGTTATCGGTCATTTTATTTACCCATTATCTTAGGTTTGTTCAAACTGCAAAAACCACTCAATAAACTAGTACTGTAGGTAAATTTAATCTGTAAAAACACGTTTTAAGCAGTGTCCTTGCTTAGTCTAGGTGGCCCTGTTAAGACTGTGCTGCATTTGAAATAACAATAACAATAATAATTAATAACCCCTACTTGGTGAAACTTGTTAAAAATAACGCATAACCATAGCAATAACCATTGCCATTGCGAAGTCACATAGCAAAGATGATGAACTTTCACAGTTCCCCCTCACTTAAGTTGGCAGGTGGCGACTGTTGATGGAGAGTAACATTCCAAGAATTCGAGCAACGACACTAAAAATTAGTATGCCCGTAAATTAAAGCACCAGTGCCAAGTGCAATAGTCATTCAAGTGTAAATATTTATATTGTTACGAAGAAGCAATAAGACACTTATTTCGCTCTCCACACGTCAACTAACATGGCGAGCGCTGTTACAATCTTATGGGACAACATATGGATAGAGACCTGAAAAATTCGCGTTTTCATTTCGGGACAAGCTAGAATTCAAAACCCCGTACGTTTGTATTGCTAATGCTATTGGTCTACCCGTTAAATTACACATCCTGGACAACTCTGAGCCTATAACAAATACACAGTGAAATGCAGACAGAATCACCGTCTTCCGCTAATACAACAAGCAACCAATGAACAGTGATACCTGCATGATTTTGCATACGAAAATAGAGTATAGCCTACAGGTCATTGAACTCGCGAATTTTTCAGGCCTCTACCTATGGGTAGCCACAGAGTATAGGTTGTGCACGGTAATTTGAGCATTTTTGAGTGAGTGAGTGAAGAGAATAAGGCAGCTCTTGACAGCGAGGTTTTGTGAGCCGACGAGGGCGAAATGAGGTGAGCATGGAGCAGCGCCGGACTGAAAGCGCGGGAGGAAACGGGAGATCCCCGAGAAAACCCGCCAACCAGCGGCATAGTCAAGCAAAAGATACCCACATGCGAAAATCCGAGTGTGACCAGGCCGGGGATTGAACCCGGTTCACCTTGGTGGGAGGCGGGCAGGCTAACCGCTCAGCCACCGCAGCCTCTGTAGCCCTAGTAATTATCTTCTCTGTGGTCCAGGGCGGTCCAGGCACTTGTCAAAGGACCCGGCGCCTAGAGGCACGTGGCCCTTGCACAACGCCTAATGTGGGAGAAATGTGGTCGCCCGGAATTGGTATTACGTAAGCAAACCCAGCAGGCACGTCTCGACTAAGTGGGTCAGTCGAAAGTCGCGTACTGCCCGCAGCTTGTTCTTTATACCTCCACGTAGAGCACTTATTATTATTTTTAACGGCCCGGCATTTAGAGTTTTACAGCTGGGGGTAATGCTGCGGCGTGAGTGGTTCGCCAAGTCCACGTGCAACGCCCGTGCTCGCGGAGGTCGTGCACGACGCAAGTCCTTGCTTGGACTCCGTCTAAATTCAGCACGGCGTCAATATGTCGCAGGGGCCGCGGTGGTGCAGTGGTTAGACTGCTTGCCTCCCGCCAAACCGAACCAGTGAACCCGGTTCGCCTTGGCAGGGTCTCTCCCGGATTTTCGCGAGTGGGAATCGTGCCGGACGTAGCCGCTGGTAGGCCGCGCTTCCTCTTGAATCACCCGCTTCTCAAGAGCTGGTAACAGTGCCAGGAGATAATGTAAGGTGATATAACAACAAATTACCTGTAAGTAATTTTCGAAACATTGAGAATCAATGTAGTCAATTCACGGATGCNTAAGGTGATATAACAACAAATTACCTGTAAGTAATTTTCGAAACATTGAGAATCAATGTAGTCAATTCACGGATGCAAAATTTCCATAGCTGTGAATATTATTTCCTATCTAAGTACTCTACTCTAATTGGTCAGAGAGCTGCTAATTTTTACTTTTACGCTGATTGTAGAAATCCTATAACCTTGGGTAAACTTCAGTTCTTTCAATGTTATTTCAAACCGAAATAAATTGTAAACAGGGCATTTCAGGTTTTAACCCGTTCGGTCACACATTAATTAACGAGTTCAAGTACTGCAATCACATAGTTTTTTGGTATGAGCTGTACTTGTGTTCAAAATTTGTCTTGCAACCAATGATCAACGTGCTGCGTGTTCGATGATATTGGTATTAATCATTCCCGTCAAAGAGATGTAGAAAACTTTACAAATCAGATTAGCAGCAACTGAGACTGGACACTGATGCCTTGTTGCGTACAGTACCGGAGATAAATATGATTAATGTGCAACGGGTCGTCTATTCGGAAACAGTTATCAAACGGGTTAACTGAAGCCTACAGGTTTTTAAAAGTCCATGCAGAGAAACCTAGGAAGATAAATTCTGGATCACGGCTTTCAACAGCCTTTTGAGCAAACGTTATTCCACAGATAAGCATTTATTTTAGACCTTAATTTTGCGTCATAAATGTGCACGTCTCATAGAGACGTGAGATGTAATGCTGAGGACTGTGTAGAGGTAAAAAAAACATGCACGAATAAAATAAAGTTTAATAAGATTCCACAACACACACTTTTACAAAATATTATATAAGCCGTTATGTTGGCGACATTTGAGAATTATGTGCTAGCTGGTAAGATGCGTCCCATAAATACACTGATGGCCATTATAATTACAACACCAAAAAGGACCATCTGACCATGGTCCACACGTTTTCGATGGGGGAGAGATCCGGCGAACGCGCAGGCCAAGGAAGCAGTGTGACATGGCAGTCATCCAGATCCAGGAATCGTCGGAAAATGCGTGCCACGTGCGGTCGCGCATTGTTATGGTGGTACAGAGACACAGGCTGCCTTCAATATAGGGGACAACAGCAGGCTCCAGCACCTCCGTGTTGTAACGGTTGCCGGAATCTGATGACAGCCTATGTCATAACTCCAGCTGCTGCTGGTATAACGGTGCTTAATGCAGGACTCGGAAAGGCGTACGCCACGGTGTCACCAGACATGGATGCGACCATTGTGGCGCTGCAAGCAGAAGTGGGAATCGTATGAGAAGACAACGGCATTGAATTCGTCCCTCCAGGCCCGAAGTTGCACGCACCATTGCAGTCAGAGGCACCTGTGGCGAGCCATCAGTGGCAGCCGCAGTAATGGACGCGTGGCCAAGACGCCCTGTTGCTGCAGATGGTGACGAGCCGTACGTACGGTCACAAAATATTCTGCCGCATTCCTGAGCTCCTGGGCGAGGGTGTTTGGTGTGGCTGCATGGTCCGTTGTCACCGTGAGCATCAGATGTCTGCTCACGCTCGTTGGTACGACGGGGCCGTTGGCTTCCTGCACGTCGCTCAGCCCGTCCTACCTCGACCCACTCTTGCTATATCCGTTCATTGTGGTTGCATTTCTTTCAACGCTAGAACCACGTTCGCGGAAGTGTAATCCACAATCCCGGTAGGCCACGATTCTCCCGCGGTCAAATGCAGAAAAACTTGTTCTTATAGTTGTAGTGCTCTTCGACGTGGCATAATCACTCCATCTGTGTAAATGAGCGGCGGGGAAATACAATGCGGCTTCCCGACCTCTACTTATATACTGCTTATTAGCGCCGCCTTTGGTGCACGTGCAGCGGCACTCGGCTGAACAACTAATTACGTCATTGTCCTACCCAGTTCTATGCATTCCCACAATGTGGGGTTCTCCAGATATGTCCTTCTTGGTGTTGCAGTTTTAATGGCCAGCAGTGTACATAGACATAGTGGTAACTCGTGGAAATATTTTCTGCAAACACACGTTACAAAACGCTTCACTGTCTTACTGCCATCATGATTGGATGATACAAATATGATACGGCTTAGCCACAGAATGCTTAAGAATACATAGGTGAAACAGCAGCTTATAATGCGAATTACAGTGGCATACGCCAGCAAAATCCTCCCATAGCCAATCGACGATTGGGTACGCCAATGTCAAAGAGAAGCGGCACGCCATTTCACTTCTATACGCTTGCCTATTCTGTGTTTATCTGTTTGCCGGAGAAACATATGGTNAGAGAAGCGGCACGCCATTTCACTTCTATACGCTTGCCTATTCTGTGTTTATCTGTTTGCCGGAGAAACATATGGTAGCTATAATCTATTCACAGTTTCTTCACATATTTTAAATCTAGCCTTTGAAAAATTACCCCATATACAGTGGCGGATTTACCAGCAGGCTGCCTAGGGCGGCAGATTTTAGGGGCGGCAAATTTGGGGGCAAATTTTTTTTTATGTCTTACAGAAATTAAAAATATTTATATTTATATACCTAAATGTTATTAGGTCCACACAAACAATTCAACATGTAATATGTTTCACCACTTAGATAAATTTTTCTACAATTTGCGTAGTCGCGTTTGGTTGCGGCGCGGGAACGAGTGACATGACCGTTCGCTAAGTGCGTCTGGCCGAATTGACTGCACGAGCGCAGCGCGGCGCGGCCGCCGCGGGAGCCGAAGCGGGTCGTGCTGTTGTAGGCATACGCCGCGTGGTGGCTTTGGGTTCGAGAGAGATAGATATAGAGCGGCGGCCGGCGATACAAACGGGCAAGTCCAGTCCCGTATTTACTTTTTCTGGTTGTGTGCTGTAATTTTTCAAAGTGTTTCGTGGATTGTATGAATAATTTCATAGCATAATATCACCGGTGCGTAGAAACTTATAGTAGGTAAGTAATCATAATATATTACAATAAATCATCCGTAACGAATCAGTAAGACGTAATTTAACTTGATAAATAGCTGTTTCGGAAGCTATGCAAAGAAATTTCGATTTTTTTGTTATATCATACTTAAATAAATTTCTTGTACTTATGTTAGGTAATTATTCAATGTCTGAAGTCTGAACAAAGGATGTACGAGAAATAAAACTCCCAATGTAATCTTTTTTATTTCAGTTCTTGGAATCCAAGAAATTGTTAGAATGAGTGATGGGAGAAAGCGACTTAGTGGAGCTGAGTATAAAAAGAAGGCCAAAATAAAAAAAGAAGAACAAGAACAGATTATCCGTAAAACGATAAAAATTGACAGTTTTTTTAAAAGTGGAAGTGGAAGTAGTGTTGAAAGACCAGGAACTTCAACAACATGCACTGACACAATACAATCTGGAAAAGATGAAACGGATTTGAACTCTGCGGCCCAACAACAACAGTCATCTGTTGAACCATCTACTTTTGAAAAAACGGATATTTATGTTTTTGACGTAGAGGCGGTAGAGGAATCATCAATAAGTATAACAATTGAAGATGCGTATCAGAATCAGACGTTAAGTAATGACCAAGTGCAAACAACAGTAAATCTAAACAAAGATCCAGCTTTATGGGAAATCAACGATACCTTAAGGGAGATTATCGCAAGGTACGGCTTCGATCAAAACAAGTCTTGTGACTTCTCTAAAAGTGAAAAAATATATGCTGATCAGCGTCGTTTCTTGCCAGTGAGTATCTTCCAAAGAAAAATGAAAAATAATGAAGTGAATGACCGAAATTGGCTGGTTTATTCTGAAAGTAAAAGATCTGTATATTGCGGGCCCTGTTTGGCATTCGGTCCATTGGAGAATAAGACTCAGTTTGAGAACGAAGGATTTAATGACTGGAAAAAT
Source organism: Clitarchus hookeri (assembly GCA_002778355.1). Taxonomy (NCBI): domain Eukaryota; kingdom Metazoa; phylum Arthropoda; class Insecta; order Phasmatodea; family Phasmatidae; genus Clitarchus; species Clitarchus hookeri. The sequence goes on from NQII01001822.1 coordinate 268,412, forward strand.
GCAGAACACCGAGTAGCTCAGCATGAAAACTCTGCGCGTCATAAATCTAGTATCCTTAGTTTGAAAGTTAGAAGTGAGATTGATGGCCGACTCGATAATTTACTGCATGTCCAGATTGATGAAGAAATTACTTATTGGAGAAACGTTCTGAAGAGGGTTGTTGCCGTAGTGAAGCGACTGTGTTCAAGAGGCCTCGCTTTCAGAGGAAAAAATGAAAAGTTCGGTGATCCGCATAACGGAAATTATTGTATGATTTTGGAACTGTTAGCTGAATTCGATCCTTTTTTAGCCAGTCATATTGAACGATTTGGGAATCAAGGATCTGGAAGTACCAGTTACTTATCAAAGACCGTTTGCGATGAGTTTATTCTCTTGATGGGTCATAAAGTCTTAAAACACATTGGAGACGAGATAAGAAGGGCGAAATATTTTTCCTTAATCATCGATTCAACACCAGATATAGCACATGTGGACCAACTTACCCTCGTCATTAGATACGTTTTGGAAACAGGCGAACCGTGTGAAAGATTTCTCAAGTTTTTGCCCTCAGTGGGACATAAAGCTGAAGAAATGTTTTCTGCCATTATTTCGGAACTCAAAACACTGGGCATAAATATTGAAGACTGTCGTGGACAATCATATGATAATGCCGCGAACATGTCTGGTGTGTACAATGGCTTACAGGCTCAAATTCAAAGCCAAGCACCTTTTGCTTTTTTCGTTCCTTGCTCTGCCCACTCTTTAAATTTAGTGGCAACTGCGGCTGCTGAATCTTGCACAGAAGCTTGTCGCTTCTTCATGTTGCTTCAAGAAATCTGTGTTTTTTTTGTAAGTTCGACACAGCGCTGGCAAAAATTAATGACTGAAATCGGGAAAGGGAAAACGCTAAAGAGAGTAAATCTGACACTTTGGTCAGTTAGAGAGGACGCATCTAGAAACTGACACATAGAGCCCCTAGTTCACAATCATACTAATTACGGGGAAAAGGTGATGTAATTAGGACTACAGTGCACAAATCATAAAGTTACAATTTCATTGCAAAAAATTTGTAATTAATATGATTGTGAACCAGGGTATCAAATTGTAGAGGTCGGTAGGGGCGGCAAAATTTGAATACCCTACTGGCGGCAAATGTGTAAATCCGCCACTGCCCATATATGATGTGTTTCGTTATTTCCTAAATATGCAATTCANCCTACTGGCGGCAAATGTGTAAATCCGCCACTGCCCATATATGATGTGTTTCGTTATTTCCTAAATATGCAATTCATCACAAGAGTTTTATAATTCTGTTAACATAAAACTACCCTTTCTTAAATTAAATCGAATGTTTACTTATATTATATTTACAGAATATAATATTTTATATATAATTAATATGAATAAAAATAGTGAGAAAATAGGTGTGTTGGTAATACCTAGTAAGAAATAGTTCTTACACAAAATATTGTTAAACTGAGTGCGCACGAATGGGGTGCGTTGCCGCTTTGGTGTATTCTAGACTCGGTTAAGCTATATTTTCTTGAGATGGAGGAATATTGTTGAAGTAGATCTTTAGCAGGCCTACAGAAAAGTTGGAAGTAAACCGGAATGGACTGTAGTAGCGGCAATGAAAAGTAATATATCATACAGTGTTTAGAAACCTAGCAAGCAACTCACATAAGAGTTCTCTATTTTCATGTGGCGATAGCACTACATGATGACAACACGCTGGCACATACATATAACACGATCAGTGTATCAGTGTAGTGTAATGGCCAATATATAAATTTTTTTCAAAAAGTTTGTAGTATTTATATTAAACAAGTGCGTAACATGTCATTGATAACGAAGCCCATTTAATAATTTATTTGTTACACCTTTAATAAATTTTATATCAAAATCTGATACGAAAAAATTAGAAATATTTAATTAATTAGTTATCGCATTCTTTGCACTCTTGCGCACATTTAGAAGAATTGTTCTTCAGCCTAGCCTTAGTATATTTTTATACTACCTGGCACCGCTCACGGTACATATTAATATAGTAGTGAAGCGAGCCTGCTGTAGATACCGCAAGTAAAAATCCAGTGAAATCTTAATGCTTTGTTATAATTAGGGCCACTGATTTTTCGCGAATAAATCGGAGCACACAGTAGACTTCAATACTTTATATGCACCTCGGCTGTTGTNTTTTCGCGAATAAATCGGAGCACACAGTAGACTTCAATACTTTATATGCACCTCGGCTGTTGTCATACTTCCATTTGCTTCTGGTGTCGTTTCCGCATTTGACCGAGCCACTCATAATTCTGCAACTCCGACACTCTACCTTCGTGATTAGTGAGCAAACAGTTAACACCAACCAGAACATGCTTTAGCCAAAAAAAATGCTGGACGACCCCACAGTGATTTGAATAGNGAGCAAACAGTTAACACCAACCAGAACATGCTTTAGCCAAAAAAAATGCTGGACGACCCCACAGTGATTTGAATAGTATCTTCTCTGGAAATCTTTTCGTGAAATATCACTGTCCCTAGTTATAATTATTACGCTATAAATGACTTGAAATAAATAAGGTAATATAAAAAAAATCGCCTTACTTACATAAGCTCACGTAGGCCTATTGTTTTTATAGCTCGCGTAAGCGTATTATCGTAAAAAAATATTATGCTGCTATTTAGAACAGTTGCATCCTAAAACAGAATAACTGAGCATATGTGTGACCTTAGACGTACGGTGCAAATCTAGAAGTCAGTTATCTCCTAGGGCTGCGTGAAAATTAAATCGATGGTAACCAAGTCAACTGAACGCAAGAGGAAACTTTTCACAGCAGCAGCGCAGCCAATTAGGCCAGGATACAAATGATTGTTTCCAGTATAAGGAGCGCCAATCATCTGTTGGGGCTTTTCACTTAAAAAACGCCGCCGCCTAACTTCGCTTTTATATTAATTACTCAGTACTGTGAAAACCCTTTATAACTTAAGACTATTTTTGTTCTGCTGCTCACGCCAAGTGTAAATTTTCAGCCTCAACCAAAACATCTTCCCAGCAGCAGTTCCGAATCTTACCCATCCAGACCCAGTATACACAACTGTGTACATTACGCGCGTGTAGGTAATTTTTGGTCTGTACTGGCACACTGTGTAGCTCAANACCCAGTATACACAACTGTGTACATTACGCGCGTGTAGGTAATTTTTGGTCTGTACTGGCACACTGTGTAGCTCATTGACCAATGATCTTACCTGTGGGTAAACGATTCGCGAACCGTCTTACTTCTCTAGTCCCTGATTGGTTCGTGTAACTGCAGTCAAACATATAGTCTACAGCTCATCGGCTGTGACAACGAAACAGGTGTTGTGTTGACTAAGTACAGNGTAACTGCAGTCAAACATATAGTCTACAGCTCATCGGCTGTGACAACGAAACAGGTGTTGTGTTGACTAAGTACAGCACGCATCATAATATGTTTATTTGCAACACCTGAAATCGTAAATTGAAGTGGGTCCGAAAAGGTTAATCAAATGCAAATAAACTAATATTTATTTGATTTAAGAGCATCTGAAAATTAACACAAAGACTAGTGACATGCTAGTTTAATAAATTAAAGTTATATGATTTATTGCCTTTCCAAAAGGCTACTTAAAATAAGTAGCGTGGATAGCTCTTAAACNTAATAAATTAAAGTTATATGATTTATTGCCTTTCCAAAAGGCTACTTAAAATAAGTAGCGTGGATAGCTCTTAAATGTATTTCTGGAAAATCTAATCTCATTCAATTGCAATGAAAAATATTTTTACTCTGCTAAGTGCCAGTATCGTCATTACTATCTATCACATATCGCAACCAATGTGTTTTTTTGTTTGATGTTATTGGCAACAGCTATTTGTGAGACTACNATTACTATCTATCACATATCGCAACCAATGTGTTTTTTTGTTTGATGTTATTGGCAACAGCTATTTGTGAGACTACAGAATAGGCATATATCCTCAAAAACGAATGGTATAAGCTGTTTATCGTAAAGTAAACACTTTTGAAATCAAGACTTAAAAAAGAAATCACTGCCCGTAAAATTCGTATATGCTACCATGCACACTGACATTCAGTATCTCAGTTAAGTTGCTAGCAAATTACGAGAAATAGTTCCAAGTCTGGACAGTGCGTTGCGAGTGTAGTGTTTCCATTGGCAAATTAAGTTTCTTTATGCATTATAAACATTATAGTACGAATTGGCATATTAGCAACAAGTCTAGGTTCAGGGGGCCGCGGTGGTGTAGTGATTAGACTACTCCGCCTCCCACGTAGGTGAACCAGGTTCGATTACCGGCGGGGTCGCTCCCGGATTTTCGCACGTGGGAATCGTGCCGAACGATCTCGGGGATCTCCCGTTTCCCCCACCTCTTCATTGCGACGCTGCTCCATACTCACCTCACTTCACCCTCATCGGCTTTCAAGACCTCGATGTTAAGAGCCTCCCAAATCTCCCCACTCCTAACAATTTCACATTTTCACTTGACTTTCACATGGATAAAGTTATAAGGCCCATGGAAATGAAAATCTCACATATGATGGAATGATACAAATTGAGGAGAAACGTAGATCTTAAGCAGGGCTTTCAAAAATGCTCAATTAACAGTGAAAATATTATATATGTTAACACTAGAGACCTGAAAAATTCGCGAGTTCTGTGACCTGTAGGCTACACTCTATTTTCGTATGCAAAATCGTGCAGATATCACTGTTCGTTGGTTGCTTGTTGTATTAGAGGAAGACGGTGATTCGGTCTGCATTTTACTGTGTATTTATTATATGCTCAGAGTTGTCCAGGAGGTGTAATTTAACGGGTAGACCAATAGCATTAGCAATACAAACGTACGGGGTTTTGAATTCTAGCTAGTCCCGAAATGAAAACGCGAATTTTTCAGGTCTCTAGTTATCACACGTGAGCTAAAGTGTAGATAATCAAAGTCAATTCTTGTGCAACTTTTCATATTTGTTAACTGTGATTGTGAGTGAGTAGAGAGATTTGGGTGAACGAAGATGAGTATGGAGCAGTTCCGGAATGAAGAGGTGGGGGAAACGAGAGATCCACGAAAAAACCCGCCTACCAGCGTCATCATCATGCACTGCTTCCTAATTGCGAAAATCAGTAGTGAACCNGAGATCCACGAAAAAACCCGCCTACCAGCGTCATCATCATGCACTGCTTCCTAATTGCGAAAATCAGTAGTGAACCAGCCGGGGATTGAACATGGTTCACCTTTGTGGGAGGCGAGCTGTCTAACAGCTCAGCCACCGTGGTTCCATGTTAAATTTGATGTTTTTGAATCACCATATCGGAAAACACCATACGAGCCACATTTCAGGCGAATCTCTCCGCACCTCGCATACTAGAGCTATCCTTAGTGACACCCGAATTTTGCGAAACGATTTCAAGACCAGCTGTATTTCATAACACTTTAGCTCAGGGCCACTTTCGTGATTGGACGGTTCCCGTGTAACGCGTCTTAGGTGTCTGCCAGCGAATCACAGATCTAAGCTATCGGAGTTATTCAGTTATAGTGCCACCAAATGAACAAACGATCCCACGGGGGGAAGGTGGAACACTTCCACTCATCGCGCGACGCGCTGTGGAGAAGACATAGGTACACTCAGTAGAAACTACTGTGGACCGTCTGTGACACATTCGGTGATGTAGTTTCTCTATCGTTTATCATATGGTACACGAGGTTTCAATGGTTATGTGCTTCCCGAGTACACAGATACATCACAGTGACATTTGTTAAAATGTGCATACGAGACGAAAAGAACATTATATCAAAATACAATTTTAAATATTCAGTGAATAAAGAAAGATAGGATTGTTGGAGTGACAGGAAAGCATCTACCTGGCGTTCAGCAATAAATATGAGAGAGGACAAGCTAAAAATATAAAGCATTAATAATGTGCACAGTAAAAATTAATTTTTATTCATTTGAAGAACCTAGAAAAATTATTTGCAGTAAAAATTATTTTGTAATACCAATAAATTGTGTTAAAAGTATATACAACCTCTTNAACCTAGAAAAATTATTTGCAGTAAAAATTATTTTGTAATACCAATAAATTGTGTTAAAAGTATATACAACCTCTTTTTTTTAACCCTTGTTACCACGTTTTATTTTTTAATTATGCTGTTTTAAAAAGCATAAACTGTCATGCATGCAAATACGATTTAAAACATTTCTTGATCATGGTAAAAAAACTTTTAATAACGCTAAAATAATCGATAGGAGCGAAACTGGAACCAAATAAACAATGAATAAAATGTTACCACAAGGAAGATTGTGTTAATAAAGGCCGGCATGCCTGTTCAGAAATGTTGCGAGGAATCTTTNAATAAAATGTTACCACAAGGAAGATTGTGTTAATAAAGGCCGGCATGCCTGTTCAGAAATGTTGCGAGGAATCTTTTAACAAAAAAAGTGAAAAGTTTCACATAATAAGACGCCTAAAAAGACTCAACTTAAAAACATGTATTTAATGTTCCACTTCACTCAAACACCAGTAAAACTTTAAAAGTCTGCTGGTAATCAAATCACCGTCGTTTAAAACATGCGGTTTTCTATGCAAGTTCTTCGTGTGAGTGAAAAGATTTGGGCGACTCTTAACACCGAGGTCTTGAGAGCCGACGAGGTTTATTAAGGTGAGCAAGGAGCAGCGCCGGAATGAAAGGCCAGGGGAAAGGGGAGATCCCAGAGAAAACCCGCCAACCAGCGGCATCGTTCGGCACGATTCCTACATGCGAAAATCCGGTAGTGGCCCGGCCGGGTATTGAACCCGGTTCTCAATGGTGGGAGGCGAGCAGACTAACCGCTCAGCCACCGCGGCCCCACATAATACTTGGGAGCTGGGCATTCGCAAAGTAGTTCTGCTTTAGAAATTTCCTCTCCATAAGCAATATTGTTTACTTTGAGCATTTCTTGTATTTTCGTTGTAGAGACAGTAGTTTTTTTTAAATTAGGAACTTCTTTTCTGCGGGCATAAAAGTTTTGAATTGTGAGTCGAACAACGCACAAATCAAAGTCATCCCAAACAGTTTTTTTTTTTGGCTACTCGACTTTTGTTTTTTCCCCTGGTGTACCAGCGTTTGTATCTATTAGTTCTGATACACTAATTTCGTTACGAATTCGACATATTTTCACCACCGATTTCCCTCTCGCAGCTGCTGCTCGTTTCGTGGCATTTTCAGTGTGATAAGTATGTCTTCAAGAAACTCTTTCGTTACAAAAAGAAACGCAATTACGTTGGCAATAATTTCTCGAACTTCGCTGTTAATAGTAGGACGTTTTTTTTTACTCGAACATGCANAAACGCAATTACGTTGGCAATAATTTCTCGAACTTCGCTGTTAATAGTAGGACGTTTTTTTTTACTCGAACATGCAATGACTTACCCTTTAGTGCATACCTCCCACAATACTGAGGTGTTCGCTTTACATTCGCGCAGGCTATACAGCAGGTATCGGTGATACTGTTGCTTCCTTGTGATTGGCTCGCTAGACCCTCCCCAATCCGTCCTATCTCCTTGAGTANCAGGTATCGGTGATACTGTTGCTTCCTTGTGATTGGCTCGCTAGACCCTCCCCAATCCGTCCTATCTCCTTGAGTAAGGTCAAGACCAACGACAGCATTATTTCCAGATATTTTGTTGGCGTTGCTGAGGTATACGATTGGCCAGTCAGGTAAGAAAATGTCTTCTAACAAAGACACGCCGTCAATAAGCGTAACAAAACTACTGATACGCCCGTAGTGTATTGAAATATACCATACGCGGAAATATTTTCTTGAAATTAAGGTCCCCCTAGTTATACTTAGGGGGACACAAATTTCGCGAAAAAGATTTACGGGTGTGCTAGATTTCCAAACACTACGAGTGTACCAGCAGTTTTATTTTTCTTATCAGGGAAAGTTTTTTTTATGAGAAGACATTTTCTTACGTGACTGGCCAATCAGAATTAAGCAACTACGATTATGGACGTCTGTGATTCGCAGGCATACACCTAAGACGCGTAACACCTGCATCATACAATCAAGGAAATGGATCTGAGCTTAACTGTTATGAAGTACAACTGGTCGTGAAATCTTTTCGCGAAATTCGGGTGTCTAGCTATACTCAACACGGCAGTCACAAGTCCAATTACTAGGCGCACCTGTTTTTCGCGAAAAGATTTCAGGACAAGTTGTATTCCAACACACTTTAGTTCAGAACCTATTTCGTGATTGAATCATTTGAATTGTAACGCCNTTTCAGGACAAGTTGTATTCCAACACACTTTAGTTCAGAACCTATTTCGTGATTGAATCATTTGAATTGTAACGCCTCTTATCTGCTTGCCCGCGAATCACGGACGCTGAGTCTCGGATAAACTGAATTCTGATTGGCTCGCTCATGTAACACGCTCTCTTCACACAAATACGAGCGGCCAATAGTCAAATGAAGACCGCAAGTGTGCACANGGCTCGCTCATGTAACACGCTCTCTTCACACAAATACGAGCGGCCAATAGTCAAATGAAGACCGCAAGTGTGCACATAGGATACTGAAGTCTAGCCTCCGCGTGAATCTTTTCGCGAAAAATAGGTGGTTCTGCCAATTACGTGAATCATAAGCAACCTGGATATTGCCGTTTAATAGCGGGAAATAACCAAAATGAAATTAGCGACTGAAGTTTTTAACCTGAAATTTAATTTGGGAACGTCGTGAGGTTAGATCTCAGCCAGCTGAAACGCAAATCATTTTTCAATGCCATGCAAATGACGGTACATTTTTGTAGTATGAACCTTCCCGATTCATCTATAACTGTTTGGTCTAAAATGTAGCCTATTTCAGAGTTGAGCCCAGAAAATTATTCTTATCCTCTGCATCAAGCATTATCCCTACAGGGCAACAGAACTATCAGTAGTTTCGCCTGCGAATACCCAAAGAGACTTTAGATCTACCGTCTGTTACTGCGCAATGTACGCAGTGAAGGAGTAGGTACACATATGCAAGTTAAATGGCGTGGTTTAATTTGGGCGTACCCATTCGCTGATTAGCTGGGGCCTTATGTCTGATTGGCTACTGCGTACTGCGAAGTGCTCCCTATAGGCTGGGCTGCCCGCTGGCAAGTTAGTTACCAGGCGATGATTGGCGAACGACATTCTGCCGTGCTGCTGGCGCGTGCGGCTGCAGCTAGTGGGATAAGAGGCCGTTTCGCCTCTGTATCCTTACCTGTTCTGCGACGGAGAGGAGTGAAGTAGAGCATCGTGGGGTTCGACGCCGAGGAAGTGGCATTGTCAGCGGATCTCGGAAACGTCTCGTGACTTGGCCGTGGTTCGAGTTAGTTCTTTGTGGCGGGAGGGGAACGACAACGATGACTCGAACGGGGCGACGTGCGTCGGAAACCGTCTCGCACTCTTGCAGTCCATTCTCGGCCGGAGGAAAGAAGGAGGTGGTTGGGGGAGGTAGGGTAATAAGACCGAGTCGACAACCGAGAAAGAGAGAGAGAGAGAGAGAGAGAGAGTCATTTACCCAGCGAAGGACGCAAGGCTTCGAGTCGGACGGAGTGGCTCGTGCAAGCAAAATCGATATTGTCCGACGCTCGTCCGGTTCGATTCGTCACCGCGTTTAATTTTTCCTTGTCTTCATTTTCTCCTCTCTCCATTCTCGCTCGCGACGAGGCGGGCGTTTCTGAGAAGTCCTGCGCACTTCGCACGCGTACCCGAGACGGGAAGTAACCCACTGCAGTGAACCGCAACTACAGTCCGATTACAAAACTATTCTCGGGACACGCCCTTACGACCTAAGGCAATTTTATAACAAACTCTGGCTTTAAAACCCCGTTTTAATACTATACAAAATCTGCAATATTCTAAATTCCCGTTTTTATTCAACTAAAACACTAAAATAGAATTACTAAATAGGCACTGCTGCCTCCCTCCTATTTTCCTGTGCTGGCAAGGGGAGGGGAGGGGAATATTTTGGGACACCTGGGCTAACTGGGGAAACTCAGTTGGCCCATTAAATCTTAGCTGTGGAGGGCAACCTTCGTAACTACAGATTGGGATGGTGCAGGAAGTTGGGAAGCGGCTAATCTCGCTTCTTTCCAATCTCCCTGTAGGTCATTTGAAACCCCGTTTGTGTGGTAAAGGGCCCCTCGCGGGGTCTGGACTACCACCGCTCCGAGCTTCGGCAATGATGTAAAATGGCGGAAACTACAGTCGTGCGAAATCCTTCGGGCGCACCTACTTACCACATCGAATTACGTTCACGAAGACCATACACACAAATTAGCTTGATCATGTGGGGAGACCTCGGAATTTTGCAAGGCCAAGCGGTGCTAGGATAGACTTCAAAACACTTGCACATTCTCCATACTTTCGTAATTGCTGTAAGGACTGGAAAATTTTCGGTTATTCATTTTAGGACACGCTAGACTTCAAACACATGTACATTCGTAATGAATTTGCAATTGGCTCACAGTTTATTAGACACGTCCAGGTGAACTCTGAACCAGTGACAGGCTTGCAAGGAAACAAACTCCGAATCCCGCGCCACTTGGTCTGAGGTAAAACTGGATACACTATGTAGATACAGCCAATGGACAGAAATCTGAGGCTCTGAAATACATAGCACCGTGAAGAATAGTATGAAGGTATTTCAAAATGCGAAACTTTCCTGTACCTTGTAATTAAGACAGTCAATTCCTGACATGCGCTGAATGACTTTGAAACTGAAATTCTCACGTAGAAAGAGACCGAGAGAAACACTACTGAAGCATTAACTCATACACTTGGTATAGTGGTATGCCAAGCAATCAGAAAGCCCACCAACTAAGCACTGGAATTTGTATCTAGCATTAAAACTCAATGTATACATGTAAGAATTTGTTTCGAACGTAAAGCGCAGTACACGACCCTTCAAGTAGCTCCCTCCAAAGTGGGTCTCTAGATTTGCTTTTCTGTATGCTTGGGTATTCTACGTCTGCGGGCTGTCGGTGACGTTCGCCCTCCCACGTGACAGCTCGATCCAAAGGAGCAGCGAGATAGTAGCAGCATGATGAAGGGTGAGGGATGTAAAGACCGTGGAAAGGTTGATTCTACTCAGGGTAGGGACAAAAACGACTTTTCTTATGGGGGAGTTTGGCACAGGGGAAATTTACGTTTCTACGTGCGCAGTGTTGCAAAGTGGTCACATATAATTAAAATTTTAATCTACGTGAATAATAAAAGAGAATGATTTTACTTAGTTACGTAGTTATTTAATATTTAATTTATGATTATTGCAATTATTTGGTCTTTTTAACGTATAAAATATAGAAAATCTTGTACACATGCGACACAGGAAGCTTACCTAGTGGCGAAAAAATTTAGTTGCAAAACTAAAAGCATTAAGTTTCCCAACCTGAGTAGAATAGACCTAAACCGCGGTAGGAGTAGGATGGTGTGTAATTTCTTCTTCTTCGCCCTGAGAACGTCTTCCTGGGCGGTTTGGACGCTTGCCCGACACTCTGGCGTAGAGAGGTACGCGTGTCGAGTTGGAGATTGGACTCTTGCCTCGAGCGTCCTCTCAACCGAGCAGAATCACAAGAGTGGTTGGCTGGCGGAGAGGGGAAATAGGTTGGTCCTTTCGACATCGACCACGTTCCTGAAGAGAAAATACCCCCCCCTCCCATTTCACAATGAGGCCGCCCCACCCGCTTGCGGCCAAGTTAATTCTTCTGCTAAAATGCGTGCAGCTATATATGCCGAGATGATATTTAAGGCTTATTTACAAAGTTATCAGTTAACTGCAATCCAAGTATTAGTTTTTTTTAATTTTACGAGTATCAGTTGAAGGTCCCTTCATTTTCGTTGTGTGAGCAATCGGAGAAGTATCTTCTTTAAAGAAATCTGCAGAAATGCAACTTTAATTCCAAGGCACCGCGAGTGTGNGTGAGCAATCGGAGAAGTATCTTCTTTAAAGAAATCTGCAGAAATGCAACTTTAATTCCAAGGCACCGCGAGTGTGTTAATAGGTTCGAAGTGTTTCCAAAACCAAACGTTAAGCATCTACTTAATTTAAAACTAAAAGGTGATAAACATGAAATAAATTTTAACACAACAAATGTTGGGATGACTTTGTCAAACACCTAGATATTGTTCAGGGTCGAAAAGCATAGATGGCCATTAAATAAGTGAAACTAAGCCATCCCAGTAGAGCGCTCTTAATGAAAAGCACTAATTTTTTCTAGTGTAGCTCTGAGCATTTTTTTCCTTCGTAACTATAATTCTGGACATACATGCTCTCTGTATGCATCAGCAGATNGGGGGAGGTGTAAAGGGTAGTGACTTCTCAGGGCGTTCGAGGTGGTGTGGCAGTACCCTGCTATAGTAGCCGACCCCGGTCACTGATAACCCTAGAAAGGGTGGATGATACGTCTCTTATCGGCTATCGACACCCAGGGCGACCCAAGGCTCCTAGTGCTACCCCCCGGGTAACGTAAATTGGGTTACTGCGCCCGTTTCCCCGCGGAGTACCAGTTTCCTCGTGACTGGGCAAGGGTATCTGCCACGGCGGCTTGGACCGACAGTTGGCACCTAGACCCGGCCACTCGACGGGGTGTTGGACGACCACTTGTTACTCAGGACGTTGGTGCCAAAGACAATAATTTTACCGCGAAGGAATTCTGAGGATGGTAACGGTCAGTTGGCGACGGCAAGTTCGGCCACCTGTCTGATCCGCCGGTGGAGGGACAGGGTCGCTGTGCACTGCGGAGGCTACGATGAAAACCNAGGCTCGGGCGAGCAACCGGCCGGTAATGTGCGTAAGGCTGATGCCCGGCGAGGCTTCGAAGTGTCCTCGGCCACTACCGGAGTAGCGCCATATAAGAGGGCGTGTTTCATATCACCCCCTCGCGTTGCATACTGGGTGCAAGGAGCCGCCTCTGTTCTCCTGGCGCTCGCCATTGGTCGAGCGGTCGGTTGGTGGAAATCGACGAGTGCTGTGGGAAATAAGTTGGAGCACGAGATGATCGGTTGAGTCCCACTGAAAGGTTCTCTCTGGTGTGCCGGTCACACAGGTTGGACTCGTGCTGGCAGTGGTTAACTCCGTATGCGGGAGGAGGTCTGGAGATGTTCCCCCATATCGAAGAAAGGCCGGGTGGTGAGCGGAGTGTTCTGGAGAGACACCAGGGGTCTGGACAGAACCCTCAGCAAACCACACTCTTAGTGCTGAGTGCGAGGGTCTCAGTACTTGTGGAAGGGCGCGCCCCTGGCTGTACTTGTGAATNCAAACCACACTCTTAGTGCTGAGTGCGAGGGTCTCAGTACTTGTGGAAGGGCGCGCCCCTGGCTGTACTTGTGAATCAGGCTGGGGCTTTTGGATCTGGTCAACTCAGGTGCTAAGCTGGAAAACCTGCGATGAGAGGGCGTGATTCTTCTCTCCTACCGATCGCAGATGTTAAAAGACCATTAGGCTAAGAGCGCTGCGAAAAAAAATACAAAAAATTCACATATCTTAGAAGCTATACCTGTAATGTATGCAGCAGCAATACCTTATGTTAGGGATACAAGTTACCAAAATCACACACAAACACACACACGAGCACATATGGAAAATACATACATAACCCCATGTATAGATATACATGCGTAAATACATTCATACGTGTGCACGTACATGTATAGGCCTGCACACTTGAATACATGCATTTATATATGTGCACATTGTATATAAATAAATAAATACANACGTACATGTATAGGCCTGCACACTTGAATACATGCATTTATATATGTGCACATTGTATATAAATAAATAAATACATACATGCATAATATAAACATACTCGTATATACAACGTGTAACTAGATGCATATTACAAACTTTGTGATGTGAATGCTCATGCAAAACGAGACAGAACATATTATACGACTCATAGCCTAAAAAGTTTACTGAGGGGGGTATGCAACCCTAAATAAATCGGTTTTTTGATGAATTTGTATAAAAATATCAGAAACTATGTGATATTAAATGACTAATTAATGAATGATTATTATTTAATTAAATAATATAAACTTTAGAAAATTTGGTTCGTACAATCATCCCCTTTCTATATTTCATTATAGTTGCTAGATTACGTTCGGAAAAAAAAATTACAACATTCTTACCCATAGATTTCTACGGTTTCGTTGCTTGATGCCAAGATGCACACATGAGCATAAAGAGTTGCTTTAGTGAAACACATCTCTTGGCCAACTGTACTGAAGGAACGAGCGCGCTGGTTTTCATAATGTGCAGCGGCCCGCCTGCGTGCGTGGACAATAGGTCTACCACCCGCGAATGTTTAGGTATGTGTCAGCACAGAGTACTTAAGAATACAGAGGTGAAAAGGCCGCTTGTATCACGAACTCCAGCCACTCACGCCAGCAAAATGGCGTCACTGGCCAGCAACATGGCGGAACGCCGCTACCCAATCAGCTGCCGGCACAGTCTAATCTAACCTTTGAAAAACCACCTCATGGATAACGTTTTTGGTTATACCCTAAATATGCCACGTATCACAAGCGTTTTATACTTCTGTTAACAGTTCAGTGCCATATTTTTGGTTAAACAGAACCTTCACATATATTTTGTGTGTAAATTAAAATATTTAATTCGTAATTAATATAAATAAACATGAGTGGGAAAATAGTTGTATTGGTAATATCTTGTAATAAATTGTTCTTGTGAAAAACGTGATTACACTGAGTGGTCACGAATTTTGGTGCGTTGTCCCTTTGATGTAATTTTCTAGACTCGGTTAAGCTTTGTTTGCATGGGGNTGAGTGGTCACGAATTTTGGTGCGTTGTCCCTTTGATGTAATTTTCTAGACTCGGTTAAGCTTTGTTTGCATGGGCGGAGGAGTACTCTGGAAGTAGAACTTTAGAACGGTTTCAGAAAAGTTGGAAGTAACAGTGAATTGACTATATNGGGCGGAGGAGTACTCTGGAAGTAGAACTTTAGAACGGTTTCAGAAAAGTTGGAAGTAACAGTGAATTGACTATATACGTATAGCCTACTCGTAGACCAGCAGTCCAGCCAATTGGGGAACTTTTGCAACACGCAGTAGCCAATCAAACGCAAAGTACGCTCCCAGAGCTTCGCGCAGCCAATCAGAGAATGGGTACGCCCACCTCAAAGGAATCGCCACGCCATTTCGTCTCTGTGCTCTTATCAACTCTATAATGTCAGTTTATCGCGAGGATTGGGGACAATGCGTATCAGTTTATCTGACAACAAGTACAATTGACAGATTATTTTTAAACCCAAATTTCTAATTGCTATATGCTCGATGGTACAATTACTTTATTACCACGTTTATTATCGACAAATTTTATACAGATAATTCAAAATGTGTCTTACCGATGAAAGTGTGTGTTAATATTTGATGTACAAAGCTATTGAAGTACACGTTTCTATTTCTAACGAACATGGTGATTTTGATATTGCCCCCCCCCCCATCCATGCAGGATTTCCGATGCAATCTTTGAAAATTAGTGCATTCATTTCTTGAGTACCGTTTGCCTCAGTGTTTTTCACTAAAGCGACCCTGTTTCTAAACGCGTACATATTGACTGCAAGAATCAAAACTGGAGAAAACAAAGCGATAGAAAATTTCTTGAGATCATAATCTGGCAACTATGAACAACATTTTCTGAGGTCTAAAATATTTTATCAACTAGAACATCCTTCATTAATTTATTATTTAAACTCACATAGATTCTTATACTTCGTAATTTATTCATTACCAATCCTCTTGCTTTGAAACTGCACCCCCCTCCCCACTCTTCCCAGGATTAACTTTGGGTTATATGTTTTCCGTCTGACTTTGCGCCAGGAACCACCTCACAAAGTTTGTAACATACATTCAAGAACACGTTGTGTATCTGTGCGTGTTTTCTTTCATTACTGTGAACTCTGCACAAAATTTATTCCGGTTGTATTCGCAGGCGCAAATTAAATATTTTCACGTAGAGTTTGGGTCGGCAAAACCAAATAGCTAGGCCACAAGACCTCATATTTACCGTTGTGTTGAAGCAAATCATCCAACACCACTTCCTCCCATGACTAGAGACCTGAAAAATTCGTGAGTTCAATGACCTGTAGGATATACTCTATNCATCCAACACCACTTCCTCCCATGACTAGAGACCTGAAAAATTCGTGAGTTCAATGACCTGTAGGATATACTCTAATTTCGTATGCAAAATCATGCAGATATCACTGTTCATTGGTTGCTTGTTGTATTAGTGGAAGACGGTGATTCGGTCTGCATTTTACTGTGTATTTATTATAGGCTCAGAGTTGTCCAGGAGGCGTAATTTAACGGATAGACCAATAGCATTAGCAAAACAAACGTAAGGGGTTTTGAATTCTAGCTTGTCCCGAAATCAAAACGCGAATTTTTCAGGTATCTTCCCATGACACATACACACACGATGGCGAAGCGAACAGCAGAGAGGCATTGCACTGCCGACTTGTTATCTTTCAGCGTGGAGGGACATCATACGTTCGCCAAAATGGCAGACTGTGCATCGTGTGTGTGTGTGGGGTGCAACGTCTGTTTACATATATATGTACAAAGCAGAGGCCATCCTGACCATTGAATGTTCGCTGCTGTGGACAGGCAGTTGCGATAGACGAGTGAAGTTACAATAAAAATGTAAGACAGTGCAACCAGCGTGACGTGAGCACAAGCGATATTTATAAGGACGTTTTTGAAACACACCGTGGAGGCAGCATTGGCCGGCACGGAACCTACATTGCACGCCAATCAACCAACTCTATGCAGGATTCAAAATTACGGGCAGCGAAAATTTCTCGCAGCGCGAACTATCATGTATAAGAATAGTTGGAAATATCTTCTGTTTTTTACTTTCAAATCACCCAATTTTTGTGAATAATTAGGAGTGTATCCACCAACAAAACTACACGTGCTAAAATAATTGTCTTAAAATAAACAAAATAATATTACATACAATTATTGCATAGTGAAATCTATGTTNTACACGTGCTAAAATAATTGTCTTAAAATAAACAAAATAATATTACATACAATTATTGCATAGTGAAATCTATGTTTACATCGTTAAGAAAAAAATGTTTTAACAAACTGTTTGATAGAAGCTTTCAAGAAGATGAAATTTAGTTATAAGTAAGCCAGGAGTTTTATTTTAGTTTTGTTATCATACAGCTCTAAATAATAATATATTATAAATTTTAAAACAATTATTTTCTTACACGTACTAATTTTGTGGTTCNATCATACAGCTCTAAATAATAATATATTATAAATTTTAAAACAATTATTTTCTTACACGTACTAATTTTGTGGTTTCTAAACATTATTACTTTAAAAAATCAACAAATATTTAATTTAAAAAACTACAAAGTAAAAAGTATTGCTGTATGTGATGATTTTGTTAGTTAAAATATAGAGACCTATGTTCAATAAAGCAAGCCCTNCTGCATTTTACTGTGTATTTATTATAGGCTCAGAGTTGTCCAGGAGGTGTAATTTAACGGATAGACCAATAGCATTAGCAAAACAAACGTAAGGGGTTTTGAATTGTAGCTTGTCCCGAAATCAAAACGCGAATTTTTCAGGTATCTTCCCATGACACATACACACGCGATGGCGAAGCGAACAGCAGAGAGGCATTGCNTAGCTTGTCCCGAAATCAAAACGCGAATTTTTCAGGTATCTTCCCATGACACATACACACACGATGGCGAAGCGAACAGCAGAGAGGCATTGCACTGCCGACTTGTTATCTTTCAGCGTGGAGGGACATCATACGTTCGCCAAAATGGCAGACTGTGCATCGTGTGTGTGTGTGGGGTGCAACGTCTGTTTACATATATATGTACAAAGCAGAGGCCATCCTGACCATTGAATGTTCGCTGCTGTGGACAGGCAGTTGCGATAGACGAGTGAAGTTACAATAAAAATGTAAGACAGTGCAACCAGCGTGACGTGAGCACAAGCGATATTTATAAGGACGTTTTTGAAACACACCGTGGAGGCAGCATTGGCCGGCACGGAACCTACATTGCACGCCAATCAACCAACTCTATGCAGGATTCAAAATTACGGGCAGCGAAAATTTCTCGCAGCGCGAACTATCATGTATAAGAATAGTTGGAAATATCTTTTGTTTTTTACTTTCAAATCACCCAATTTTTGTGAATAATTAGGAGTGTATCCACCAACAAAAGTACACGTGCTAAAATAATTGTCTTAAAATAAACAAAATAATATTACATACAATTATTGCATAGTGAAATGTATGTTTACATCGTTAAGAAAAAAATGTTTTAACAAACTGTTTGATAGAAGCTTTCAAGAAGATGAAATTTAGTTATAAGTAAGCCAGGAGTTTTATTTTAGTTTTGTTATCATACAGCTCTAAATAATAATATATTATAAATTTTAAAACAATTATTTTCTTACACGTACTAATTTTGTGGTTCCTAAACATTATTACTTTAAAAAATCAACAAATATTTAATTAAAAAAACTATAAAGTAAAAAGTATTGCTGTATGTGATGATTTTGTTAGTTAAAATATAGAGACCTATGTTCAATAAAGCAAGCCCTNAAAGTAAAAAGTATTGCTGTATGTGATGATTTTGTTAGTTAAAATATAGAGACCTATGTTCAATAAAGCAAGCCCTACCTTAATATATTAAGTATAGTTTATTCAAGGTTTCTTCACACTTTTTGAGTAAAAGCGTTAAATAATCACCCCATGTGTAATGTGTTTGGTTGTTTCCTAAATATGTCATGTATCACAAGCGTTTAATACTTCTGTAAACATGAGATAATCATATTTTCGGTTAAATGTAAATTTTGCTTGTAAGTCATTGATATATTAAAATATTTTATTTATAATTAATACGAATATACTTAGAGAGAAAATAAGTTTGTTGGTAATGGCTAGTGAGAAATAGTTCTTATGCAAAATATCATTAAACTGAAAGCTCACGTATACGGTGAGTTGTCCCTTTGGTGTAATTTTCTAGATTAGTTAAGCTATGTTTGTACGAGGCGGAGTATTAGCCTGGAAGTAGAACTTCAGTAGGGATTCAGAAAAGTTGGAAGTAACCGTGAATGTACTGAAGTTCAAATTCAGTTCTACATTTCACGTTTTGTAAAGGCACGCACAGCGAGACATTTCCATGGCTCTTGAGATTCACCGCAACATAATATGCTAGAGACAGCTGACTTCCAGCTACGATTCTTGCACCAGTGCGTTGATTTCAGTAACATCGTCCCGTAGGTTGTCTTCACGCGCCACATTTTTTTTTAAACAATCGTTGACAGCCAAGCATGGAATCTAAGAAAACCCACGTGTTGCAGTTTAAGGCCAGCATAAACAGACATTTCTCGTTGACGTCTTACCCAGGACTGCCAGGGTCAACCTCACTGGATTGCAAANTAAGGCCAGCATAAACAGACATTTCTCGTTGACGTCTTACCCAGGACTGCCAGGGTCAACCTCACTGGATTGCAAATTTTTTTTGCGCCTCATTTAAATTGCCGCAGTTATCGGCAGTTTTCTTGAACACACGCGGAGCTTGGAGACGTNAAGGCCAGCATAAACAGACATTTCTCGTTGACGTCTTACCCAGGACTGCCAGGGTCAACCTCACTGGATTGCAAAATTTTTTTTGCGCCTCATTTAAATTGCCGCAGTTATCGGCAGTTTTCTTGAACACACGCGGAGCTTGGAGACGTNAAATTTTTTTTGCGCCTCATTTAAATTGCCGCAGTTATCGGCAGTTTTCTTGAACACACGCGGAGCTTGGAGACGTGAGCGTGTAATGACGGCAGTTCACTTCTGTCGTAGAGAACTCGAGAACACGGAGGTGAAACAGCCCGCTCATACCGAGAACTCCAGCCTTGCACTACAGCAAAATGGCATCGCTGGGCAGAGGAATGTTGAATCACCGTTCACCAATCGGCGCCAGGTAACCTACTCGCCAGTCGGCAGCCCAGCTGACATGGAAACCTTCACAGCATGCTATAGCCAATCGGACACCAAAGTCCATTTTCAGAGCCTCGCCCAGCCAATCAGAGANTGGAAACCTTCACAGCATGCTATAGCCAATCGGACACCAAAGTCCATTTTCAGAGCCTCGCCCAGCCAATCAGAGATCGGGTACGCCCACATCGAAGGAACCGCTGCGTCATTTAGTCTCGGTGTACTTGTCTACTCTGTGTTTCTGTCTGAAACTGCGTCATTGTGTTTCCGCTTCACTTGACGATCGCTGGCAGTATTACTTAAAACAGTTGCCGAACATGTTTCCTATATGTGGAGNTGTGTTTCCGCTTCACTTGACGATCGCTGGCAGTATTACTTAAAACAGTTGCCGAACATGTTTCCTATATGTGGAGGCAGTGATATTTCGCGAAAATATTTCTAGACAAGATACAGTCCAAGGCTCTATAGAGTCATCCAGCTTCTTTGATTGGCTAAAAAATGTTCCGGCCCGTGTTAACCGTTTGCGCACGAATCACGAAGGTTCAGTGTCGGAGTTACTTAGTCCTGAGTGGCTTGGTCAAAGCCGGACACGGCACCAGCAGCCAATTGCGGTATAACAACAGGGGAGGTGTGTATATAGTATTGAATTATACTGTGTGCTCCGATTTTTACGCGAAAAGTCACTGGCCCTACCAATATGTACTTGACACCGCTCGATTTTGCGTACGACTTAAAATCCTCTCTCTTTCTCTTTTTTTTTTTTCGTGTGGACAAGTAATTGCAACTAAGAACCCAGATTACCGACTCAAATTAGCAAATTATTTTTGAGGGTACTAAATAGTGTTCATAAAATTCCCGCCCTTCTAAATGGGCATTTATTTTAATGTTATAGTTCTATGGGTGTTTCCAATTTCGTAAATGTGCGCTCTCGCCAAAACGAAGGTTACATGGATAAATAATTGTAACCTTCCGGCTTTGCTTGAGAACGATACGCAGAAAACACATTATATCATTATGTTAATTAAAATTAACATTAGGGACATACATTATGATCAAATGAAAAATGAGATCTGTATGGCTGATTTGCAACTGCGGTTTCACCAATTAAAAAGCGTTACCTTGGAAAAGCGCCTCGTCTCGTTCTGTGATAGGTTGGTCCGCAGTGATTAAAAGAAACGGTTATGCTCATGTAATTTACACACTCAATCAGTTTTACCTCAGCCTATCTTCTTTACCTGCATTTACGAAAGTTTGCTTGCGAAACCAATTGTTTCAAGGTTATTTGTTTTTTTCATTTATAAATAAAACATTGAGTGTACCACGCTCAGTCGGTAATTCTTGTAATTTAAGTTCATTCAAGCTATAACATTTCATAATAGACTTTCGCGTGCCGGTTTAGGGATTATAGCACGATATTGGCTCACATCCATCACCCCCTCACACCCCCCCGCCAAGCGCACTTCGCTGGTGCCTACGAGACGGCACGTGGGACCACAGGCAGGTGGAAAATTTCGGTACACGTGGAGCTGAAGCGTAGGCCTTCCCCTCCCACCCCCCTTCATCTTCGTACGCCCCTACCCGCTGGGAGATCTTTTGAGAGTGCAGGGCTTTCTTGAGTCATCAGCAAATAATCCGGTGTAGTTCGCCTGAACGCAGTAAATACGCACCGCGGCAGAAATACCTGACGAGATGTATTAGTGCCGAGGTATTACCCCCGCCCCGCCCCTCCAAACCTTCAGAAACGAGGACACGTGTGTTGGACGGCTTGTTAGGCGTTCTTCCACTTCACCCCTCTTACCCCCTTCCCTCCCCTAAAATGCGCCACGTGCCGCCGATTCAGGGCAGCGGCTGGCGTGTATAAAAACCCCTTTCCAAGAATAGGAGGGGGTCAGTAATATCGGGTACGTCAGGCAGTCATATCGGGGCAGTTGTTAGTTCATCTTCACCGCCGAGAGACGTCAGTTCGAGCAGAGAGTAAGTCAGTACAACAGTTACTAAGGCCGGGATATCGGAACCCGGCCACGTCCGTCAGCCGCATCATTAAGGGGTCAGTCATATCGGGACAGTTGATCATCACCGGGCCGCGGGGAGAGTTGCGGGAAGAAATCACGAGAAGACGTGAGTACGAGTCCGAACAGCAGTCCAGGGAGAAGCAGCACAGGGGGCCTGCATCCAAGGCCTACCACTTCGCTGGAACTCATCCCCAGATGACAGCCTACCCACACTCACCGATGAGTTAAGTATAAAATTCGTCGCCTAAAGAAGCCCCACTCAACCACGAATTCGCCCCGTGAATACGAGTAGCCAAAGTACTACAGTAGCACACCTCGAAAGTTTTGATGTTGTGTATTTGTGAATATAGACACGAGACAATATATTCGTACTTCAAAATACAACNTCGAAAGTTTTGATGTTGTGTATTTGTGAATATAGACACGAGACAATATATTCGTACTTCAAAATACAACTGTAAAACTCTACCTCATTACAATTCCCACAACCCCCACGCACTTTATAGTCGGTGCCTGGGGGACATTAACTCTGACCATGTAAGCCACCATGTCTTCTACAGTGGCGGTACCTGCGTTGAGTTAATTTACTACCCAACGTGAGGCCTAGATAAGCCTGCAGTAATATACCTCAAGTTCAATTGACCGCCTATCATGAGGCCCAGTATAACAGGAATAAACTCACGNTCAAGTTCAATTGACCGCCTATCATGAGGCCCAGTATAACAGGAATAAACTCACGCGAGCTGCGTCAAGACCCCCCAACCTTTTTTACATAAACTATTTTCAGAGAAGATAATAAAAAAAAAATGTAAAAGCATGTTTTGTTTTCACAACTGTAGGTAAGGCCAGTGACTTTTCGAGTAAAAATCGTAGCACACAGTAGACTTCAATACTATATACACACCTCAGCTGTTGTTACACCTCCATTGGCTGCTGGTGCCGTGTCCGTCTTTGACCAAGCCACCCAGGACTAAGTAACTCCGACACCGAACCTTCGTGATTCGTGCGCAAACGGTTACCTAACACGGGCCAGAACAATTTTAAGCCAATCAAAGAAGTTGGACGACCCTACAGTGCTTTGGACTGTCTCTTGTTTCGCGAAATATCACTGCCTCTAACTGTATGCTTTGTGTATGGTGATCAGCGATTTAAACCAGCCGTAATCCAAAGCGGTAGCATGGTTTACGAACCAGTTACCCTNGCTTTGTGTATGGTGATCAGCGATTTAAACCAGCCGTAATCCAAAGCGGTAGCATGGTTTACGAACCAGTTACCCTCAGCGAAGTTCAATGGTTACTGAGTTTCGCATAGTACAGCACAGCACCGGTTTAATATCACCTTCCTATTCAACATGTTGATGATTGTGTACGATAAGCACGAAAGCAATAATCGTTCAAGGCGTGATCATTAGCGACGTAAAAAGTGATTCGGAGAATCGGGAACGGGTAATGAACCGGAAACGGCGTGCAGTCAGGAACGGTAGTTTAATATGCCTGGAGAATCACGGCGAGGCCTTATCGGGAGTTGAACCGGGTCTTCCAGAACCTCGGCGGCACACTCGACAAGTTTCCTTGGACGGATACAAGTCTGCGCACGCTAAATCCGAATCTGTGATCTCGATCGGTAGAATTAGTTTTACCAAATGTCCAGTTAGCGAGCTGTTATCCGCTGGCGAATCAGTGGAATGCACCGAGATTTTACTGCCAGGACAGCGGAATTCACTAGGAATCGGTGTAAATCATTGTTTGATTTGTGAACACCAGCAAGTGAAATGACCAGCAAAAATTTACTGAGCCAAATGGAGCAGTTCCAACAGACCTCCAGCCAAACTCTCTGATCTGAAGCAGTTTTAAATTTTTCCGATTTTACAGCGAAGACAGCCAAGGCAGTAGTATAGGCTGTTCGCGTTTATTTGAGAATTTTTGGAATCAACGTACGAAAAATGCCACTGTACCTACCTGCATATATTTTAACGGTTACGATGACTGTCATGCGCGCAGTAAAGTTGGCAACGACGGAGGGAAAGTAGTTCCATGTCTTATCGCTGAATTATAAGCATTAAGGAAATTTGAGTAAATTACCGAAATTATTTCATTTTGATTTCAGTTTATTTTAACGCGTAAAAATGAACAAATCTGTAAAATCTTTACTGTTTCGATTGATCGACGCACGATTAAAGTAATAATTTCCACATCGACGTTAATTTTACATGTGGCGGAAGAATACGCAATGAGCATACAAGTAGATCCTAAGCAGGGTTTTATAATTAGTGGTCAGTTTACCGTGAACAGCCCATAATCGTTGGTGTGCTTTTTCACCAATCATTTACCAACATAGCACGTGTTCCAAATAACCAGCACTTACATTCGCACCCGCACTAACCGTCCCAAGTAACCTCCGGTCGCTGTTCGTCAGCTGCGCTGTTCGTCAGCTGCGCTGTCAGATTATCAACAGCTAAGAAGACAATAGTCTATTCGCGGTTTCTTCGCACTTTTTGAATCAAACCTTTGAAAAATCACTCCATGTACGATGTGTTTGGTTGTTTCCGACATACGTAATATAGGCCTTTCACAAACGTTTCATACTTCTGTTAACATAAAAATGCCTTATTTTTTGGTTAATCTGAAATTAAATTTATGTTTGATTTATAAGTTATAATATTGAATTTATAATTAATATGGATAAAAAACAGTGAGAAAACACGTGTGTTGGTAACGCCTAGTAAGAAATAGTTCTCGTGCAAAATATTATTACACTGGGTGCGCATGAGTAGGGTGCGTTGTCCCTTTGGTGCAATTTTTTAAGCATTGTTTGCTCAAGGCGGAGGAATATCATGGAAGTAGAACTTTAGCAGGGTTTCACAAAAGTGTGAAGTAACCGTGAATGTACTATATTTAAAGTTGCGATTGATTTTGCAGTTGCTTACGATGCGAGATCAGATAACAGGAACGAAGAGAGAAGAAGGTTGCGAAGTTACCGAATTTGCCGACGTGCTCATTTCGACGCGAACAGACGGGATAAACGTATAATTCAATTTATATACAATATAACTTTTACTTACATTTTATCTATAAATTATAATATTTTATTTAAAACTAATACCAATACAACAGGGAGAGTATACGTGTGTGGGTAATACCTAGTAAGAAATGGTTCTCAAGCAAAATTATGTTACACCGAGTGCGCACGAACGTGGTGCGTTGTCCCTCTGGCGAAATTCTCTATACTCGGTTAAGCTTTGTTTGCATGAGGCGGAGGAATATCATGGAAGTAGAACTCAAGCAGGGCTTCAGAAAACTTGGAAGTAGCCACGAATGTACCATAAACTGTTTTTGCAGCTAAAGCCCGGCTCACACGAGGCAATTTTTACTGTGAATTTTCCGAAGATATTATTTAAGAGCTACGCGTGGTTTCTCACGGAACCCGTCACTGGTTTTGCCGCGCACGGCGTAGGTTTCCTCGCGATCTATTCCGGAAACTAGTAACGCCGGCAGACACAACAATTTTTTAACAGCTGGCGAAAATAACAAACAATGAACTCTGCACGGCGAAGAAAGATTGCTGTGATTACACTTCTCTAAGCTCTGGATCGTGAAAATATAAATTGTATACGAAATAGGGGCAGTGGTGGCGTAGTGTCCAGGGCACTCGCCTCCTTCCACGGCGATCCGGGCTCGATCCCCGGCGGGTTCACTCCCGGATTTTCGCATGTGGGAATCGTGCTGGACGATGCCGCTTGCCGGCGGGTTTTCTCGGGGTACTCCCGTTTCCCCCGCCCTTGCATTCCAGCGCCGCTCCATTCTAGGGTCTCATTTCTGTCATGCCCGGGGATGACGGTCACCTACGGGTCCCAGCTGGAAATACCGTCACTCGGAGGGTGTCGCCTTGCCCTGGGTGCACTCCCCACTCGCCATTTATTTTTTGTAGACGAAATAAACGACCGTGGACAATAGAATGGTTAGCCTGAAGGATCGAAGACTGTCGATGGTTTTCAAAGACTCCGGGCGAGTACACGGGTAACCCCAAAACTGTACACAGGCATGTTTCTTCTATTAATTTATTAATACTGTCAAAACAATCATGTTGCTGATTAAATTAAAGTCGCGTGACACGTGTCTTTGGTCTCATCGGTGAGACAGTAAACTAGCAAAGAAACGCGTGGAGGAAATAGCGCCTTTCCAATTATCGAAAAAAAAAAAACCAGACCGGCCAGCAAAGCTGCACGTGAGCATCGATATTTCCAGTACACGTCCGGAGGCCAGCGATACTCCCACGCGTGCGATATCGCTAGGAAAACCGTTCCGCGTGCGGCGGTCTTTCAACTAACCTAGGATAACTGGCGAATAAGTGAAACGTTTTTTCCCACGGACGTTTCCAGTAGCCACGGCAGTGACTGACGACAGACACTTGTAAGCGGAGCTCCCGAGCAAAAAAAAAAAAAATTATTTCAATTAACTTTCGCTGGCAGGCGCTGGAGATGAGCGATATTTCGCG
Source organism: Clitarchus hookeri (assembly GCA_002778355.1). Classification (NCBI taxonomy): domain Eukaryota; kingdom Metazoa; phylum Arthropoda; class Insecta; order Phasmatodea; family Phasmatidae; genus Clitarchus; species Clitarchus hookeri. The sequence goes on from NQII01001822.1 coordinate 294,937, forward strand.
AGCGACATGAGCAAAAAAAGGGGGAGGGGGGGTCTCGGCTCAGCAACCGGACGAATTGGAAGTCTCGCCTCGGCGCCGGCCGGATCGTAAATTTGAATCCAAGCCGAGCGTAGAGATTGGCTGCCGGCGATAGTGGCAACGAGAGAAATAATTACTCGCTTTGTCCGTCGGGACGAAGCGCGCGAGAAAACAAGCTTCCGAAAACTCCCCCCGGCCCCCTCTGATCCAGTAATAAAAAAAAGTGTGAGAAATGTGTATTTTCTTAAACTTATCCAAACGGCTGCACTATCCATGAGCTAGCTACACTTACAGAAAAAAATTCTGTGAAATGTCGGAAAAGTACTGAAAAAAAAATCTATCTAGAGTTCTTCCTGAAATTACAATTTGTCTTCAATAACGGCCTTTCCGTGAATTTCGTAGGATTTTCTATGATTAATATTATTGCCAGTTATAGTTTTTCTGTATTTTCTCTTCATAAAGAATAATTACTTGAAAACGCAGTTAAATTTTCCTTATATGATAATTTTATTGTGTATATAAATTTATTTTTCTTAAAAATTACTTTTTCAGTCCTGATTTAATTTACGGCTTCTGGTGTTGCTTATGTGTACTTAAACAAAACGATGTTAGATTTTTATGTTTTAAATATTAATCATTTTTTTTAAGGCGAACTTTTTTATTCTTACTAAAAAAATTTCAATTCTTAGGTTTAATAAATACAGTGTCTTAGGTATTTAAATAAATTTAAAAAAATATTAAATTTTGATTTTCATAGATGAAACTTATTCTGGGTAAACTTCTCATCAGGTGAATATATGAAAATCTCACTGAGTTGGTATCCTTTCCAGAAACCTTCTAGAAATGTAATTTTGGTGTAACATAGAACATTATTTTAAGTACTCTTTGATATTATAATTGTAATTGTTCTTAAAAAACGATGGATTATTTTCCTCAAAATTACACTCACGAACGTACCAAAAAAAAGTATANAATTGTAATTGTTCTTAAAAAACGATGGATTATTTTCCTCAAAATTACACTCACGAACGTACCAAAAAAAAGTATATTTAAAAAATGTTATATATATAGTATCGTGTTTTCTGCTTTCAATGCTTTCAGTTTATCAGTCTTGTCAATAACATACAAGGACTGGCATGGCATTATGATTTATTTACACAAATACAAATTGACCAGGACTCAACAAGCATAATGCTGTGGCTGAAGATATAGTTTCGATGTGGGNAATTGTAATTGTTCTTAAAAAACGATGGATTATTTTCCTCAAAATTACACTCACGAACGTACCAAAAAAAAGTATCTTTAAAAAATGTTATATATATAGTATCGTGTTTTCTGCTTTCAATGCTTTCAGTTTATCAGTCTTGTCAATAACATACAAGGACTGGCATGGCATTATGATTTATTTACACAAATACAAATTGACCAGGACTCAACAAGCATAATGCTGTGGCTGAAGATATAGTTTCGATGTGGGAGGTAAATAAAATCTTTACTAAAGCTGTGAAAAATCCCGTCTGGCGTGATTTTCTCATTGCACTTTCTAGTCTTTTACAACGGATCTTCATGTAACCTCCTTAAATAAGTTCATAAAATTTTTCACCACTACGGTATATCAACGTCTGAAGGTATACTCAACTATGCACACTGCGTTCGGCTGGAAATCTCACAACTTGCTGTGGCGTAGACAGCTGCGGGTTAAATCCAGGAAAAAAAAAAAAAACAATTTATTAATTAATATTACGCAAAACTTGGCTACACTTCACTGACATACAGACTTGCAGCGGTTTACCCGATTAAATATTTGGCCACGTACACACCGATATTCCTTCTTCTTCAATCTTCGTAACCCTGCCTGGGAACGAATTGTTTGTGCTATTCGTTTCGTATAGCTGTTCTGAGCTGTTTACGAATACGTGGTCGACAGGTAAAATTGGTCAGGGTGTTCCGTCAGTTTCAGGTTGACCCCTCTCGAAACACGGCAATATTTCACCTGCAAGGAATCTCTCGGACTCCGAGAGACGCGAACTTTTACTCCCTGTTTTCTCACGGCGAGTTACGAGTTACGACGTGGCTGAGAAGTTGGTTGTTCCCAAACTTGTATTTTTGAGGTGGTTTTTTTTTTTGCCGCAGTTTTCGGGAGACGCCCAGTCAGTCCGGAGTATGNTCAGGCCAGGACGTAAAGTCTTTGTTTTTGGCACCCTTTGACACTTCTTCTCGTTCTACCTTTCACCCTCTTTCCTCCAACACCAAACTCTTGCATGCACTCTTCCTTTCATTCGTGAAGGAGGAAGTTGTTTTCCTGTTCGACGGAACTGAAACAGCCCTTCTAACACTCTCCCGTCTTCCTTAACCTAGGCTTGCTCACGGTCAACACTTTTACTGGCAGATGAACGTAGATTGAGTGCGAAAACGACACAAGGGTCTTTCCAGCGTCGACTGGCTGGAATTTATAAAAAATTAAATTTTAAGTTTGGTCTGTTTCAGACAATCGTAAAACACGCTTATTCGTTCTTCACTTCTCTGGGATTAACAGAGCATTTTTGAAAGCCCTTAGGACCAATTAGGAGTTCTTCTGCTGCACGCGGACACATGACGTTGAATTGAAAAATGCTACGCACGCATATATTCATCGAACAACATCGTGAATTTGGTATAATACAAATATTTCGATATTAGGCGAATTCGTATTTTAATGTATATGAAAGGAAAATATAATTAAATGTTACAAATTCAATAGCTGCAATTATAATATAAGTTAATATTTGTCACCACTTCCCCTGACTCTCTGTCAACATTACTCAAAATATATCCATCAGTCATTACTTCGTATTAGTAGCTGCTAGAAGAGACGAATTTTATTTCAAGGGTTGTTTTCAGATATCTTTAACTCACTGCGATTCAGTTATATATATAAACATATATATGCAAATACTAACCGTTTTTGAACACTGTGATGTGTATTAAATTATGCCTTTGCATAAATATGTCAAAGTGTTTATTCACACTATTCATTCGTTGTATATCCCATTAAAATAATATGGCCAACACATCCTACATAAAAATTATAACGGTCTTTTGAAATAATCGAGTATTTGAAATTTACGTAGTTATATTACATTAAAAAATATATGTATTTAAGTTGGTCACTCATTTCTAGCCCTGGTATGTAATCTATGTTACGTACATTGAATAAGTGAGGAAAATGACTGTTAAAGCATACAATTACTTTTTACTTCCGGCAACCCTACTGCAGTTACACTTTCGGCGGGCATCTTTGTTGTACTCTTGATACTAAATATTTTGGCTATAAATTAGAGACACAGAATCACATTGTCACATTTCGAAACTGAAAAGTTCGTAATGACTTTGCGTGCAAGTCTCCCAAATGTTCTGTGTGTGTGTGTGT
>NQII01001822.1:298434-312200 GCA_002778355.1 Clitarchus hookeri
GCGTTTGTTTGGAACGAAAGGACTGTTGAAAGTGAAGGTTTTACGAGCTCCTACACGCAAGACTGAAACGTCCATCTTCGCTCGACACGCGTCGCCAATATCCTTTTTCGAACCTCCGCCATTAAAATTACACAATTGGTGGTGGTGTGGTCTATGCGATTGGTTAGGGGAAGGGGGGGCGGTTGGAATGGAGAGGGGAAGTTTACACAGAAACGTCAGGGGTAAATATGACCCTTCCCTAAAGGAGTGAATGTTGATGAGGGGCCCGACGTTTCTGGTATTTGTAAATCTTGGGAACGGCCAAAAATTTCCCAGAAGTCTTAAGGGGAACTTTGCCCGGTGATATCGGATTTCCGGGTTTTCTAGTTTTTTTCNGGCCAAAAATTTCCCAGAAGTCTTAAGGGGAACTTTGCCCGGTGATATCGGATTTCCGGGTTTTCTAGTTTTTTTTCTAATTTTAGAAAAGAAAATTTAGAAAGTACCTATATACCCAACAAGCTATTGACCTGGCAGTGCAGTACACACAAGACAAGCGTACTATGAACTCATAATTACGTAGCAATTTCAATTCTGCCAAGATTTGGCTAAATCAATATTGTGACANGGCCAAAAATTTCCCAGAAGTCTTAAGGGGAACTTTGCCCGGTGATATCGGATTTCCGGGTTTTCTAGTTTTTTTCTAATTTTAAAAAAGAAAATTTAGAAAGTACCTATATACCCAACAAGCTATTGACCTGGCAGTGCAGTACACACAAGACAAGCGTACTATGAACTCATAATTACGTAGCAATTTCAATTCTGCCAAGATTTGGCTAAATCAATATTGTGACATACACACGAATTTGTAGTTCATTCTTTATCTCTCTACTGTTGTGTGAGGCCAAGAGATAGTTAAGCACGGGGGCACTTTCGGATTAAAAAAAAATGGAAACATGCTTAAATCAATCCAAGAATGCAATATGACGGGGAAGACTACTCAACACTCGCTACCCAGTAATCTTACATTCAGATTATTCATCCTGGAATTAGATACACGTAAACTCGGCCTGTAGTCTGTTCGTGGATTTTTCACACTTTGTGAATCAAACCTTTGAAAAAAAAAAACACCCCATATATGACGTGTTTGGTTGTTTCCTAAATACGCCATTACCACATGCGTTTTATAGCTGTGTTAACATTAAAGTACCTTATATTTTGTTAAATTAAATTAAATTACATTTTATTTAAAATTATTGTATTTCACTTGTAGCTTCACGTATTCTCGTAGTTAAACATGCTGGGGGCACGTTTATTAGTTTCGTCAAGAAAAACAGTATTTCTAACACGTTGCAACGTATTTCAAGCGCTAGGCAGGCAAAACCCTTAACAGACTGTTGCCTTGTTGAGAATTTGATATAGGAAAATACATCTAAATGAAATTCAGTTTTTTGAAGCCAATTTTGAATATATAAACTTTAAACAAAAACCTAAGCGTGAGAAGTGATACTCTCAGTTTCTGTATCGAGGCAAGTATTACAATTTGTTTTTTACTGATTTTTTTATTAATTATTAATTTTTCTGGTATTTCCAATAANCCAATTTTGAATATATAAACTTTAAACAAAAACCTAAGCGTGAGAAGTGATACTCTCAGTTTCTGTATCGAGGCAAATATTACAATTTGTTTTTTACTGATTTTTTTATTAATTATTAATTTTTCTGGTATTTCCAATAAAAAAAAGGTTTACATTAATTTTAAAATAGGCTTCGATAGCAAAGAAGCACGTATTTTTCTGCTCAAAAAATTCTCTGGTGGTATACAGATTGAGTATAAAAGAATACCCCAACTTTAAAGGTCTATAATATCAAAACCCAATAACCTACAATCTTGGTTGACCAATCAATGGAACCGTGGAACTATGAAGTTTGTTCACCATATCTTCATAAATGTTCAATGTGACCACCACGAGCGGTCCGAACGACATCTACGCGATAATCAAACTCGTTCCACACTCTTGTTAGCATGTCTGGTGTTACGGTTTGGATGGCGTCCGTTATTCTCGTTTTGAGGTCGTCAATGTTAGCCGGCAATGGTGGACGAAACACTTGATCCTTTATGTAACCCCCATAGAAAATATCGCATGGGCTAAGATCCGGGCTTCTTGGGGGCCAGCGATGAAGAGTCTGGTCACCAGCTGCTCCTCGACCAATCCATCGTTGCGGCAACGTCTCGTTCAGGTATCCGTGAACAGCTAGGTGCCAATGGGGTGGCGCACCATGAAGGAAACATCAGACCGTTTCCTTCACAATGAAGTTTCGAATGCGAGCTCGCTACTCCCTCGCCACCTCAAACCGAGAGTTACGAACGCCATCCAAACCGTAACACCGGATATGCTGATAAGAGCGTGGAACGAGTTTGATTATCGCGTAGATGTCGTTCGGGCCACTCGTGGTGGTTACATTGAACATTTATGAATGTATGGTAAACGAATTTCACGGTTCCACAGTTCATTTGATTGGCTAATCAAGGTTGTAGGTTGTTTGGTTTTGATATTATAGACCTTCAAAGTTGGGGCATTCTTTTATAATCGTCATGTATATCTATCTTTAAGAGGAACACCAAAAACCCTAATTTCACTAACATGTACTTTCCTATCCCAAACTCTGAACCAGGCAACAGTCTTTTACGAGCCAGCCAAACTTCTCATCTCTCCTCAGAGAGACTAGTTGTTCACTCGCGAAATGGGCTCCGGCGTCGGCTCCGAACAGTACCTCGGTCGGCGAACTGCCCGGAACAAGGCGGCCCGGCTCTTGAAGACGTGAAAAGGCGACCGGCGCGGGAGTTTGGCCGAAGGGGGCTGTGGAGGTAAGAATTTCCCGGACACAGTCTAATAGTTCCTGCAAACACCGCAGCCACGGGACAGCTCAGCGGAACAGAAGGGCGGGGAGACAAGAAACGGAGATGGATGCCCTGTGCGCTCGTAACTTGAAACACCTGCCGCACTGAGAGCGGAGTGGAGAGATTTCGGCGGGTCATAAGAAGAGGTTTACGTATTCTCCTCCATAACTTGATTTTCATAGTCGATATATCAAAACCAAGCTAGTCAAGGCATAGGGAACATCTTAACAGTTATTTCGATATCCAACTTATTTTTCCTACATGATTAGTTTCACATCTGTAACCGCAAACAACTATTTCCTACTTATTTAATAATGTCAATCCCATATGGAAAAATAGAGGTATAATTGAAATCATGCAAATTTCCGAAAATTCATTAAGTAGTCCTCTATGTCGTATCAAGCTTTGATTTTTTATGTCTGGTCATAAATTTTCATTACGAAGATTTGTAAGAAAAATAGGCAAATGGAATGGATGATATCCCCGTAGCATCGAGGTATTGAGAGCCGATGAGGGTAAAATGAGGCGAGCACGGAGCAGCGGTGGAATGCAAGGGTGGGGGAAACGGGATATCCCCGAAAAAACCCGCTGACCAGCGGCATCGTCAGGCACGATTCCCACATGTGAAAATACGCGAACGACCCCGCCAGGAATCTAACTCGATTCACACAGTTGGGAGGCGAGCAGTCTAACCACTACATAACCATGGACCCTGCCGCACTGAGAGATGAAGAAAAAAATCTGTAGAGAATTGACTACAGAACTGTTCCGTGATCGACTTTTAGGGTAGGAACAACCATACTTTTGTTGTCACATCAGAATATAGTTTGTTATAATAATTGCGGAAATTATCAAAATATTGCGGGAAATATTTTGTTTAATTAACTATCTATACCCTTTTCTAGAGACTGTATGTATACAATGAGGGAAATATTGTTTCACGTGCCAAATAAGTTCAGTTTAAAATTATTTCTTTATCTCAGCAATATTTCTTTCACTTTACTACTCTGCTCTTGCCCGCTCGTTCCCTTAAACGAAAGAAAATAATTTTAAAATAAATAGTTTAGCTCAACACTTATTTGGTTGTCCAGCATCACTTATACATGTTTAGAGCAATTTATTTGGTTGGCTTTATCANTACTCTGCTCTTGCCCGCTCGTTCCCTTAAACGAAAGAAAATAATTTTAAAATAAATAGTTTAGCTCAACACTTATACATGTTTAGAGCAATTTATTTGGTTGGCTTTATCATAATACAGTTATTTTATCGTATTCTTTCGAATTTACAGTTCGAGAGTTTATTAAAGATTTCTGTTATACTTAATGATGATTAGTAATGTTATAGACAATCCCAACGAAACGGTTACAACGGAAAGAAAAAACGTTAAGCTGTTAACTCATAGCCTAACTAATAAGTTTAATTTTGCTTTTTTTATAGTGAAAAAATTTGGGTTATTTGTACCGTTACTGAGCATCCGTAAGTACACTAAAAATACTGTTAAATAATGCACATACAACCCCAATAAAACAATTTCGACATAAAACAAAAATGCTTAACTATAAAACTTGAAAATATTTTCCACGTAAATGTTATGCATTATTAGATTCAATATGAANGTGAAAAAATTTGGGTTATTTGTACCGTTACTGAGCATCCGTAAGTACACTAAAAATACTGTTAAATAATGCACAGACAACCCCAATAAAACAATTTCGACAGAAAACAAAAATGCTTAACTATAAAACTTGAAAATATTTTCCACGTAAATGTTATGCATTATTAGATTCAATATGAANAAAACAAAAATGCTTAACTATAAAACTTGAAAATATTTTCCACGTAAATGTTATGCATTATTAGATTCAATATGAAATAAAAACATGTTTTTTTTCCAGCAGCAAGCATTATGGCCGAGGTTTCCAAAGCGTAACGTTTGGCTGCGAAATATTATGGTTTGAATTTCGTTACAGTGTTCGTTTTTTACTAAAACATAAACTGTGATGTACGCAGAGCCGTACAAATGTTTAGTTGCACCAACCAAACCTTACCATTTTTGGACAACCAGATAAGGTTTTAGCAAAAAAATTATTATTAATTTCCTTTTTAAAAATGATTAATTTGATTGCACCAAAGAAATTTTGTTTTAGTCAACAAAATATTTTCTTAAATACACTTGCTGAAATTTGGACACTTTCATTACCTGAGAGACGCTGTGTATTTTTTTCGAAAGTGTAGGCCTACAGGTTTTTCTGTGTTTTCCTTAATGAAACTGGTACGCAATTTCACCAATGCAATGGCGATCATTTCTTCCGTGGAGTACGCTATACTTTACTCGCAGTCGCTTGTATTCGACCAGCGCACGAAAGTAAAGAAATGTGCATGCGCATCTGGGCCGGTGAAAATGACCTTGTAAACACACATTGTTGACAGACGTAGTATTACGAGTCAATAAACACGCACTCAATCATTACAGAGTCGATGTTGTACAACGTACACTCTAAAATCGATTCAAAGTTTTCTGTATGACAAAGAAAACCATTTTCTTAAGGCCGTTTTGTTTGCAGTATCACAATATTGATTTTATTCAAAGAGAAAGCTAGAGAAACGTAGGTTTTGCTGTTAATAAATTACTTCTTTATGATTAGGTTTTTGTTTTATGGCAATATCGCATTCCTTTACGGCAGATAAATAAATATTCTTTCAGCTTCTTTTGTTCACAGTAAATAAAAGTTACTTCGTACCAAAGGAAACGGTNCGGCAGATAAATAAATATTCTTTCAGCTTCTTTTGTTCACAGTAAATAAAAGTTACTTCGTACCAAAGGAAACGGTATGGCGATATTCAAGGTTTTCCGTCGTACATCGTAGTTTAAGCACCTAACTGTTTTCCCGAAGCAAACATTCATAAACCAATATATTCTGCCGTTACTTAACTGCAACTGAGNTTTAAGCACCTAACTGTTTTCCCGAAGCAAACATTCATAAACCAATATATTCTGCCGTTACTTAACTGCAACTGAGCAATTGCACAGTCGTCTTGCAGACGTTTGATTTCATTGCGAAGTGCAGTTATGCTGCAAATCACTAGCCTTAAAAATTCTTTCTAAGAGGTTACATATTCTGGCCCATGTTACAATCTGCAAGAAACTGCCTATCAAATGTAATCTGAGAACATAAGACGCGCTGGTCGTATGGTGAAGGACGTTAGACTTGTAACACGGGGATGCGGGTTCGAGTTGAGGAACCGTCTTCGTATATTTTTTATTTTTACTAGTGAATATAATTTTGACATATTTAATACTTCTTTCTCATTAACTAATTGCGGTTGCTTTTCAGCGCAAAATTTTTTTTACAGTGTAACTGACATTACCACACAGACGTCTGATGAACTATCGTAACAATAATTCAAGGTTATCATAGTCATTGCTATATAATTAGATCAAACAAAAATTATCTTTGTGGCAATCTTACTTTGTNATAATTCAAGGTTATCATAGTCATTGCTATATAATTAGATCAAACAAAAATTATCTTTGTGGCAATCTTACTTTGTAGTGGTTCATATTTACAAAACCTTTTTGCTCTAACAAATCATGTGTGCCGGCAAAGGAAGCGTTTTTACATTGTATTGTAATAAGCGTCTTATGAGACGTATAATGTTTGAGTAACGCGAACAGGGAGAAGAGGAGAAGCTCTTCGCTTCACATAGCGTGAAAAGGTCATATCTCTTCTTAGTTTGAAAATTTTTCTGAGGGCGCCACTTTCGTCGTAATTGATTGCACAGCGTAAATCTAAGCTTCACAGCTTTACGCACGTTTTGTCGTATTTCATTCTCACGGTCTTATTTACGTTTTCAGAGAGTAATGGTGTTTGACTCTGTTTGTCCGGGTTTTACAGACATGGCTAATAGCGTTCTTTAGAGATCACTGTAAGAGCTATCATTTAGAAGCCAGCATTTTAAGGGGCAGAAGTAGACACGTAATTTATCGATAAACATCATGAATCACCTAAGAGTAGGATAACAGCTCAGAGTTTATTAAACCGGTTATATGTACTCAACCGTTGTTTTCACGGAGCTTGAATAAAGTATTGTAACAATAAATTATATTCCTCCGAAGAACTTCTGTGGACAGAGATACAAAGGTCCACATTACCNGAATAAAGTATTGTAACAATAAATTATATTCCTCCGAAGAACTTCTGTGGACAGAGATACAAAGGTCCACATTACCCTTAAAGAAAAAAAACCTTCAAGTCTTTTCCATAATGTAAATTGGAATTTGAAGTAAAAGATGAATCCTGCATTTTCTCACACAGAGTTGTAACATGTGCTTATTTCGAAAATCACTACACATGTTTATTCAAGCTATTCCTGACGTATAGTTCGACGGCACGGGTTTAATTCAAGCTGGCCGAGTTCGGAAGTATTTTTGTCCGTGTCTTTTTCTTCCTTATTTCCGGTAAATATGAGGAGACGAATGTTTGGTCTGGCACACAGAATACTTTTGCGAATGAGCTAGTGATTATATACGAAAGCTGACACGAAGTAATTTGCTCGATAAAGTAAATTTGAAGTGCAAATACAAACGATTCTGTTAGTTTCGAAAATCGGGCCACTGTGTCATTGGAATGCACCACATGCGCGGCAAATGCACGACGAATCCACTCGGCGTCGCGCACATCCAAAAGCGCATCTCCTCCGTGGTGCTTAGTTAAGTACCGATGATGCTGTATAATACTTCAGCTAGGCGAACTCTGTGTTTGGCGACCGCCCGCCACTGTGCTGACTCACTGACGCTCTACACTCGCCTTAAAACACTCCTACTAAAATCCTCTGTGGAACCACCACGGCTGGCATTCGTAGTCACTTTTTCAATTGGAGATGCGAAGCCGAAATTTTGTACGCGTCTTGTTTCGCCAGCAAAACGAGATTATCAAACAATTACTCCGTTATTTGCGTGCTGGCTGTAGTTGCGGGCGCTCTCAATGTTACGAGAGGCCTTGACCTACCCTAAACGTCTAGCATCCCGTTAACCTCTCCTCGTGCTCGCGAGGATAGCGCACGCCTTACATCGTCTCGATAATTAAGATGCGATGCACTCGTGGATACAATCATTTTGCGGTACTGACACACTGTTCTCGACTCATCTAACGGAGGAACGGAAAATACTTCAGATAATTGATTGCTTACCTCAAAGCCGATGGATTAGTTACAGTTTATATTTATCTGATACTCGTTTGTCTTTTCGAGGTTTGATACGGCATAAATATTATTTTAGATAACTACGAAATAAATGCGTTTGAATATTCGGTATGATTAGGAATACAACTGGTATAATACATCTGTGTTTGTTTATGAGCACTTCTTTCTTATAATTAGGAACCTAACACTAATTCTATGGAACTATCTGTAATATGTCTAATTGTCTTTCGTTGTTTAGCTGACAAAGTATTTTGGAGGAAAATAATGTAAGTTTCGTAGCATTAGAACTGTAAGGGAAATAATATTGAAATATAAAACCCCACTTTTGTATTAGGATTTGAACACGCATTAAAAATATTACAAACCTGCATCCACAACCTCACGACTACCAAAAAAAGGTTTGCGAGGGATGGAAAATTTACATATAAACGATATTGTATATTTTCTTATCACTCTTCATATTTCTTATTGCCGCCTGTCGTAGATATTTTGTGTTTGGTTATCAAATTTTGATATATCAATTTTATAATTTTATGTCACAGCTTAGATAATAATGCACCCACAGAAAATATTTAGAACAAATTGTGAGATTTTTCGTATTTCATAAANTATGTCACAGCTTAGATAATAATGCACCCACAGAAAATATTTAGAACAAATTGTGAGATTTTTCGTATTTCATAAACACATTTTTTCTCTTTTTTTATTTAGTAAATAAATGTACATGCTGCTAAACAGTATGCACATCTATTTACTAATATATTTAACAACGCTTGTGCACTTCGGCGAATCCATTTTATAGAAAATATTATTCCTAGTTGCCGATATCTGAAAAGGTGCTTTGCATTTTTAGCCTCGCGCACTGGACATAGCAAATCATTAGACACTAATACGCTTCGCAAAAGAGGTCGTAACAAACATCGTTCGCTAATTNTATGTCACAGCTTAGATAATAATGCACCCACAGAAAATATTTAGAACAAATTGTGAGATTTTTCGTATTTCATAAGCACATTTTTTCTCTTTTTTTATTTAGTAAATAAATGTACATGCTGCTAAACAGTATGCACATATATTTACTAATATATTTAACAACGCTTGTGCACTTCGGCGAATCCATTTTATAAAAAATATTATTCCTAGTTGCCGATATCTGAAAAGGTGCTTTGCGCACTGGACATAGCAAATCATTAGACACTAATACGCTTCGCAAAAGAGGTCGTAACAAACATCGTTCGCTAATTAAAACTTAAGACACTCTGATAGCCGTCATAGACGCTACAGATCATTGCAACTCTAGTAATTTAAATACCAAATGATGGTGTGAAGGTGCGCCAAATTACATCCAATTTGGGCTATTCCTTCTGGGTGCTTAAGGGTATTGTAGATTTATACAATCCGCGTGGCAGCTGTGTCAAGTGGGTCTGTATACTTACGTTTTTTTAACGTAATGCGTTGTTATCTTGAGAAAGCTTCCAGAAACTTTATTTTAACTGTATTATAACACAATATTAATTAATTTTATTGAGAAAGTCAACACACACACACACACACATATATATATATATATATAATTTGTGATGTTAGACTAATCTCCAGTACCGGTGAAAAATAAAACATCTGATGTGGTTACGCTGTGACAAAGGAAAGGCCTGGCATATATGTGCAGATTTTGTAGCTGTGTAAATGTACTATGCTAATTTTATACACTCTGGAAAACATTGACGCAACTTTGAACAGGTGTTTGAATTCAATAAAGTCAATTCTAAAATAACCAAATGTGTCGTTACTACACTCTAAATTTGGTCCAATGGTATTGTTACGCGCTCGCTTGCTTCGCGTCCAGCAAGAGAGAGTGGAAGGGAAGGATAACAGTTATATGATAGCGGCGGCAGCAAGTCAAATGATTGTTTTGAATGAACAGGCGGGCGATAGGCCGGTGGACGCGTATCTGTTACAGAAAGGGAGCCAACACGATCATTCTTTTTGCGGGGTGCGCTGCTGACCCTGGTTGTATTGATTTCTGCGTTTATCTGAAGAATGCTCTGGATTACTGACCTCGTTCTCTCAGCGTGACTCGGGGGGTGTTGAACATTCCAGATAGCCAGGGCGAACGATGTAAAAGTGTGACAGGCCTCCGAGAGGAGTAGTTGATGAGTGAATGAGTGACTTCAGTTCCGAGCGATAGACGACGAACGGCGAGAGAAGTGGCCAGCGGAGCGGAAATCTGCGACTGCAAGTATCAAGCTGTGAAGGTGCGGCTGGCTGGCTGAACTAATGGGCTAGATGCTTGAGTGGAAGACATTACAAATGATGGAAACATATAGACTGAACACGTGTTGATGATGAGTATTAGTTAATTGACTGTAACCAAGCAGAGACATTAAGAAGGACGTTAATTAGAGTTGAAATATACATTTAATATTGCTATCACTGTTAAATAAAAAGAGTAATTTTGGAAGAAGATAATTTATTTCTGTCAATAATAACCATGTGAATAAATTATAAATCAAATTTAGTTTTTTGTTTTAAGACCTCCATCGCTTACGAACTCAGATACGCCTCTCAGGCGTCCACGTAACAGTGCGAATAAAAAACATTTAAAGTTAAAGTAAAAACCACTTAAATTAAACATCGTGTAAATAACTTGAGAAAGTCACTAACAATCAGCGTGACTTGGAGAAATCTAATTGCCTATACAATCCACAGAGCTCATGTAATACCTTTAGTCAGTATTAGTAGTGACTGTGACTTCGTTATTTCTTCAGCAAAACTCNAATCCACAGAGCTCATGTAATACCTTTAGTCAGTATTAGTAGTGACTGTGACTTCGTTATTTCTTCAGCAAAACTCTGGGAAATACAATGAAGTAAAACTCAGTTAGTGTATACGGAGCAGTTCACTAAAACTAACATAAATATGCCACTATAGCAACGTTATATATCGTCTTTAGGATTCCATTCGTCCGAAACACACTAACATGAACTTAAGCAACAAAAAAGCATTTCGATTTGTAATTTTCGAAGAAAGTCTTTAAGTTTTATCTACATGCATTATACATATTACCCCTGTGTATCATTTTTAATGCTAATATTATTTATTCNAAGTCTTTAAGTTTTATCTACATGCATTATACATATTACCCCTGTGTATCATTTTTAATGCTAATATTATTTATTAATTTAAATTTGATGAATTAAAGTAAACTCTTCGTTTAAAATTAAACAAATACGCCTTTGTCTTGTACACTAGCGTCCACACAAACATATGCATCGATGAAGGACAGTATTTTTAGCCATTTAAAATCTCGCTGTATTTTCGAAGTGTTTTTACAAAAATTTTAAAATAGTTTTACTGTCTCCAAAAATATTTTTATATAGTCTTAACGCGAAGTGATTAGTATTACTTTTCAAACGCTTAATGCAATTATGGTAACTGAAATTCAGTGGTACAATTAGAGTGAGTGGGTTTTATTTTTCCTACTTTACCAAGTGGCCTCAAGTACACGGAATAGTTTCCCGCGCTGTTAAAAATTTTAATATATCAACGGAAATTTTTTACGTAAATGTACAGTTGATATACGTAAAGGCAGTCCGTAATGATGAAAAACGTAGCTGAGCGTCATATATACGAAATACGGAACGCTTCCGTATTTCATTTAGCTTCGGGGTTTGGGAACGAACGACGCCGAGTTTGCGCGAAGCTTTCTTTGCCACTGTAATCAGAAAATTACATGTTCTGCGCTAGTTAATACATAAATGCCACTTAAGCATTCTCCTTCAAACATTAAAAAGTTGCGTCAGATGATAAAAAGTTACTAGAACATGAAAAATAATTTAAGTATATCAGAAGGTCGTAGGTGATCTGTCAAGAATCTGGTCTCCGAAACATTTGAACAGTATTAAAATCACGGTGCAAACTAAAATATTTTGAAATTTTGAAATTTTTCGTTTACGTATAACTAAACACCTGTATAGCAGAAATAATTTTTTCTTCTCTAATCTTTTTTATTTGAACGGAATTGCAGAAAAAGTAACTGGCAAATTAATTTACNCTTGTACACTAGCGTCCACACAAACATATGCATCGATGAAGGACAGTATTTTTAGCCATTTAAAATCTCGCTGTATTTTCGAAGTGTTTTTACAAAAATTTTAAAATAGTTTTACTGTCTCCAAAAATATTTTTATATAGTCTTAACGCGAAGTGATTAGTATTACTTTTCAAACGCTTAATGCAATTATGGTAACTGAAATTCAGTGGTACAATTAGAGTGAGTGGGTTTTATTTTTCCTACTTTACCAAGTGGCCTCAAGTACACGGAATAGTTTCCCGCGCTGTTAAAAATTTTAATATATCAACGGAAATTTTTTACGTAAATGTACAGTTGATATACGTAAAGGCAGTCCGTAATGATGAAAAACGTAGCTGAGCGTCATATATACGAAATACGGAACGCTTCCGTATTTCATTTAGCTTCGGGGTTTGGGAACGAACGACGCCGAGTTTGCGCGAAGCTTTCTTTGCCACTGTAATCAGAAAATTACATGTTCTGCGCTAGTTAATACATAAATGCCACTTAAGCATTCTCCTTCAAACATTAAAAAGTTGCGTCAGATGATAAAAAGTTACTAGAACATGAAAAATAATTTAAGTATATCAGAAGGTCGTAGGTGATCTGTCAAGAATCTGGTCTCCGAAACNGTTACTAGAACATGAAAAATAATTTAAGTATATCAGAAGGTCGTAGGTGATCTGTCAAGAATCTGGTCTCCGAAACTTTTGAACAGTATTAAAATCACGGCGCAAACTAAAATATTTTGAAATTTTGAAATTTTTCGTTTACGTATAACTAAACACCTGTATAACAGAAATAATTTTTTCTTCTCTAATCTTTTTTATTTGAACGGAATTGCAGAAAAAGTAACTGGCAAATTAATTTACNCAGAAATAATTTTTTCTTCTCTAATCTTTTTTATTTGAACGGAATTGCAGAAAAAGTAACTGGCAAATTAATTTACGGGTTGCCCGTTATTGGAAAACTAAAGGGCTCATAATTTTACGGAAGGTTCCGGACAATTTTTACCATCACTTCTCCTGTAAAATGACGTATTTGTTTTTAAGCTTTCATTCCCACATTAATTTATAATTTCCGGTGTTGCAAATTCCAAATTTATTTAATGCGTGCTGTACTTAAGCTGGTAAGGAACTTGNATTAATTTATAATTTCTGGTGTTGCAAATTCCAAATTTATTTAATGCGTGCTGTACTTAAGCTGGTAAGGAACTTGCGTCTTCATCACAACCAATAAGCTGCAGGCTTTGTGCTTGGTGATCAGTAATATGAACCAGTCGTAACGCGGCGCAACAGCGCGGTTTAGGAATCAGTTNTGCAGGCTTTGTGCTTGGTGATCAGTAATATGAACCAGTCGTAACGCGGCGCAACAGCGCGGTTTAGGAATCAGTTACCCACAGGGGACACCATCGGACACTGAGCTTCGGAGAACACAGCGCTTCCTGTGCCACATGTTGACGATTGTCTGCAATGGGTATGGAAAGGGGTTAATTAAACGGGGTACGAGAATTAAATTAAGAATATAGAAAGAAGTCAGTTCAAGAGAGCGTGCCCTTATTTCCCGTAGTCGCGCACGCCGGCTCAGTGACGGCGAGCCGAGAGCCCCCCCCCC
>NQII01001822.1:312224-337544 GCA_002778355.1 Clitarchus hookeri
GAGAGAGAGAAGAAGTATCGAGATATAGGAGTGGACAGGGCAAGGAGGGCGGCTGGCATTCGAGGGCTCTGCGCGTAATTTACGGCGGCCTGCCGGATAATTTACGAGAGTGTCGCGAGGTAAGTTGTACTGAGGCACGAGATGGAGAGGGGTAAAAAGGAAAAGGGGAAAAAGGGGGGTTCATATGCCCAACTCCCACGGCCGGAGAGCCGCGCATGTTGACGGCGAGGATTCTGTAACACACACACACAAACACGCACACCGGAGGCGACTTCTCCCCGCCTTTTCTTGACCTTGACCGGGGCTGGTGACCCCGCCGTCGGCAATTAGTGGGGATCGGGTGGATAGAACTCTTTCCAACCCCCTCCTCGAACCCTTCTCCTTTCAAAGCTCCGTAATTTACTATCACAGATAGTTGGTTAGTACTCTGGGGGCTCCGTCAGCCGACGGCTAACTAGGCGGCCTCACACAAGGCGTATACGTCGTTTAGATTTCCGACAGGGTTCACCTGCAGATTTTAATTGCTGGGTTTTCTCGGGGTTATTCCGGTTTGTCCCTCCATCGCATTCCGCTTCTTCTCCATCGCTGCATCATCTCAACGCGTCATCCTATCTACTGTCTGGAGCTTCAGCTGTGTGGCGTATTCGGAGTGGCTGACTCGCTTTCGTGTCATAATTTCAGTTTCAAAGGTATTATTAAAGGTTTTTTATTACAGAAAATTTACAATTTACTAGTTCTTAAATACTTTCGTATCTAATTTTCACCGTGTGTTATTTCCTGCTGGTAAAAAGGCACGAACTTATTAATTATATATATATGTTCTCAACTTCTTACAACAGGCAGATAACACAGAATTAAAATTAAACACAAAAATATTAAACAATTCATAAAATATAAATTTTCTATAATCGTACATTGCCAATAATTACTATGAATCCGAAATCATGACGCGAAAACGACAAATTTCTGCAAAAGTGGTAAAGGCAAGCCTTACAGCTCGACTTCACGTCTTATGCAGAAATTCTTCGTTTTTGTGTCATTAATCCAGCTTAAAAGAAGGCATTGATAAAAATTTACATCATACGAGTAGTTGAATATTTTTGTACTTAATGCTTACTGCATGTTATTCTGTAGTCGATATTGTAAATCTTATGTTATGCTGTTAGTGACAAAATCTTACGATGGCAGTTCTTATTTCATGTCTGCATTTCAGAGAAAGGCAAATATATAAACTTCTATAATAATTTTCTTTTAATTGATTTTAATTTTTACAAAATCTAGCAGGAAATGAAAGAATTTGACGTAGCGGGTGATGTTGAGCCTTAAGTTCGCCTCGTAGTCTGCCTGGAGCTATTTCAGCGTTTGAGGCTCTGAAACGCGGGAGTGATAAGGGCGACACTGCCACGCGCATCAAGTGCGCCATCACCACTACGCGCAAGGCTCTGAACTGGCGTGGAGTGTTCACGTCGTCTTACGTGCACCTATAGGATATTAAGCGGTGACCCTGTATATTTATTGGGGGGAAATCAATAGCCAAATTCAGTTAGGAAGCAGGAATATTAATTGTGTCAAAGGTTGATTTCAAAATTGGTCATTTAACTACCAAACAGCTGCAGTGAAGTTAATTATTTACTCTTTTATAGTGAGGCTATTCAGCCAATAAATTTATATTGACAAACAACGGGACTGAGTAACCGTNTAATTATTTACTCTTTTATAGTGAGGCTATTCAGCCAATAAATTTATATTGACAAACAACGGGACTGAGTAACCGCTGTAGTGGAATACACGGTAAGTCAGAAAAAAACCGCCTGTAAATCGGTGAAATCCGACTATTGGAATACTCAGTATATAATTTGCATTGAATTAACAGAACTGGAGCATATCTTGGAATTTCGTAGTCAAATCGCGATAAATCTAAATATTCCTGCGTAAAATAGAGCAGCGTGTAAATACCTTGCTACAAGGAACTTCAAGTGTAATGCCTACTACCCAATTGCAAACATTCTGCTGATACTTTAACAAACTTGGGTAAAAAATCCCAGAAAGTGGCGTTGTTTATGAGAAGGACACAGCCATCTTTCTCGATTATTAATTGCATAATATTTGACATTTCAAAGCATTGAAAAATTGTTGTGGATAAATAAAATCATAGAGCTTTAGCAAGGTTCCAAGTGATTTAATTGGTAATAATACGAAAAATACGCGTCATTAAAAATGATCTTTTCATAAATTCGGATTCTGGATGGTTAAAAATTTACCCATATGTTTTTCATAGGATACAAGAAGCTACTTCATGGTGTATTTAATTGATTATTTAAAGAACAAAACCATAATAATCCAAATTACAATTCCACTCAGAAAAGTCTCCGTGTAAATGTACAGCCTATTTGTAGAACAAGCTAGGAGAACTGAGCTTCAACAAAACTATATAAATATCAAATTGAGACGGACTAATGCTTTATAAATACATCGTTCCACTGGTTACGTAATTTAACCCTTCAACTACGTGTTCCTTGTGTTGCAACACTGTTGCTACGACCACGTTGCAGTGAAAACATGTGACTCAGTGTGAACTTCCTTATTGACAGATGTATTGTCGGCNTAATTATTTACTCTTTTATAGTGAGGCTATTCAGCCAATAAATTTATATTGACAAACAACGGGACTGAGTAACCGTTGTAGTGGAATACACGGTAAGTCAGAAAAAAACCGCCTGTAAATCGGTGAAATCCGACTATTGGAATACTCAGTATATAATTTGCATTGAATTAACAGAACTGGAGCATATCTTGGAATTTCGTAGTCAAATCGCGATAAATCTAAATATTCCTGCGTAAAATAGAGCAGCGTGTAAATACCTTGCTACAAGGAACTTCAAGTGTAATGCCTACTACCCAATTGCAAACATTCTGCTGATACTTTAACAAACTTGGGTAAAAAATCCCAGAAAGTGGCGTTGTTTATGAGAAGGACACAGCCATCTTTCTCGATTATTAATTGCATAATATTTGACATTTCAAAGCATTGAAAAATTGTTGTGGATAAATAAAATCATAGAGCTTTAGCAAGGTTCCAAGTGATTTAATTGGTAATAATACGAAAAATACGCGTCATTAAAAATGATCTTTTCATAAGTTCGGATTCTGGATGGTTAAAAATTTACCCATATGTTTTTCATAGGATACAAGAAGCTACTTCATGGTGTATTTAATTGATTATTTAAAGAACAAAACCATAATAATCCAAATGACAATTCCACTCAGAAAAGTCTCCGTGTAAATGTACAGCCTATTTGTAGAACAAGCTAGGAGAACTGAGCTTCAACAAAACTATATAAATATCAAATCGAGACGGACTAATGCTTTATAAATACATCGTTCCACTGGTTACGTAATTTTATCCTTCAACTACGTGTTCCTTGTGTTGCAATACTGTTGCTACGACCACGTTGCAGTGAAAACATGTGACTCAGTGTGAACTTCCTTATTGACAGATGTATTGTCGGCAGACAGTGTACTCTAAGCCAGCTCCATTTGCGTGACCTTGAGCTGCAGATAACACAAAAGATCTCACGCGTGAGCGCGTTTTGGGTGTTAAAAAAAAAATTCCTTAAGCGTACACTCTAGATCGGAATCAGGGAATATATACCGATTTACATTTGAAACTCCTCCNAAAAAAAAAATTCCTTAAGCGTACACTCTAGATCGGAATCAGGGAATATATACCGATTTACATTTGAAACTCCTCCATTAAAAATACTGTAGGTAGAAAAAACTGATAATCCTATAGTTAAAATAAATCCACTAATTAAAATAGTAGAAAATTTTTTATCAATAATTTATTAATAAATAAGCACGGGGATCTAAAATAAAGTGAATTCGGGTGTAAAATAAATTAAGCAGAATTATTTTGTAGTAAAACAAAAAATTTACTAGTACAAAAATTGTGGATGTGGTTAGGTTCGAACCCTAAACATAAATTCTTTAACTTCAGGGATTCACCACTCTTTTCTTCCTGGCGTTCACAACGACGATATAATGGATTGCATGACCTCCTATAAAGGGCATCTGCATTGCTGTGAAGGCGTCCATATGTGTTCTATATTTCCAAGTCATATTCTTGAATATGCTGTATCCACCAGGGTATTTGAACTTCGGAGTTCTTGAAATTTAGTAGCCAGTGTAATGAATCATGGTCAGTTCCCAGAATAAAATGTCTGTAATAAAGGTAGGGGTGGAAGTGTGAAATTGAATTCACCACTGCCAGAAGTTGCCTGCATGTGACACAGTAATTTCTCCCATGCTTATGCAATGCCTTACTGAATGAAGTATTCTAGTGCTCTTTCCTTCCAATCCTGATTCTGAGACAACACAGCTCCAAATCCTACATCACTAGAATCAGTGTCCAAAATGACCACGCTCTCACTTTTCGGGAAACCCAGGACTGGTGTAGATATCAGAATTTCGTTAACTTACTAGAAGCATCTTCACACTCAGTGGTCCAATGAAATCTCCTTTTCGCGTCAGTCAGTTCATGTAGTGGCTTGGTGATCGTGGTGAACCCAGGTACTAATCGACGGTGATGGGAACATAATCCCAGAAAACTTCGCACTTCAGTTTTGTCAGTTGGTGTCGGCCAATTTCTTATTGCTTTGGTCTTCTCTGGGTCGGTTTCAATTCCATGGGCCAACACTACATGTCCCAAGAAATTTATTTTCTGTTGGAACAGTTGGCACTACTTAGGAACTAGTTTCAAATTGGCTGTGGCCAATTTCTGAAGAACAGAATCTAAGTGTAATATGTGCTCTTAAAATTNTTAGGAACTAGTTTCAAATTGGCTGTGGCCAATTTCTGAAGAACAGAATCTAAGTGTAATATGTGCTCTTAAAATTTCCTCCCTCTCACAAAAATGTCATTTAGGTAAACTTGACAGCTTCTAAAGGCAGGATTTTTTCCACCAGCTGTTCGAAGGTGGCAGGAGCATTACACAGACCAAAATGCATACATTTAAACTGCCAGATTCCTTTCCCTTGGCCACAAAATGCAGCCTTCCCTTGGTCCTCTAGGACGATCTCACACTGCCAGTAACCACTCCTATGTCCAAAGTAGAAAACCATTCCGAACCTGCTAGGTTGTTCAATGTGTCATCTATCCTGGTAAGTGGATATGAGTCTTATTTGTCACATTATTAAGCTGGCGATAATATACGCAAAACCTCAGAGAGCCACTTCCCTTGTTAACAAGTACAATGGGGGATTACAACGGATTAACCGATGCTTCTATTACATCTAACTCCTTCATTTCCTTCAGAATTCTCTCAACTGCCTCGTGCGAAGCCAGTATCAGTGGTCTTGGTGGCTGCTTTATGGGCCTGGCACCTCCTGTATTAATGTGGTGGCAGGTCAAGTTTGTACTTCCAAGGTCCTTTGATCCACAAGAGAAGTCATCCCTATTTCTCTGCAAAAATTCAGAGACAGCCTTCTCCTGGCACCAGTTAAGATTTTCTCTTGTTTGTAATAGCAGTTCCTCCAGTACTTCCAGTAAATAACATTCTATTTGTTTTACTCTAGAATCATCTGAAATATTTGAAAGTACCTGTGTGACCTGCTACAAACCCCTATCATGACCCNTATTTGTTTTACTCTAGAATCATCTGAAATATTTGAAAGTACCTGTGTGACCTGCTACAAACCCCTATCATGACCCACTCCTCAAAACTAATGACACTATCGGACAAATATATCATTCTAACTGGAAAATTGTTAGAGTTAGTATAGACAAAAGTCTTTGTTACAATAACTTTACCTGGCAGGATGCCAACACTCTCTGCTAGATCAATTAGACCCAAATGCTTGACAAATTTTCCTTGTCTGTGTAATGACAATTTCACTAGATGCGGGCAACACAGTGGGTTGACCACAGACTACTGGGCAGCTACCTGGGGAGGACACATCATGCCATGTTGACACCGCCAACCCTGTACTGCCTACCCATAACATACCAAGTCGAGTATCGATTAAGCACTCCAGCCTATGTAGTACATTAAGACCCAAAATACATTCTTCCTCTATTTCTGCTAAATATATCGTGCTCTATGCTGAGATCACCAAGCTTCAATATCACTTTTCTCTTACCTTTAACTGGTGTGGTCTCACCGGTTTATGCAGTAAAATATAATAGCAACATTCCATACTGTTGTCGGGTGACTACTAGGGGGAAAGCCCGAGGATGTCTGGTATTATTAATATTATGATTGCGCCAATGTCGAGGACCATCTGGCAAGGGACATCATTCAGGCTCTCCTTCAACAGTATTGCATCCCAGTCCCGTTTCACCGACCATTACTGCAAGAAAATAACGGGCCTTCCCACCCGCAAGGCTGTATTTTCACCTGCCTCTCGCTGCCTCTTTTCTTGCAGATGCTTCTGCTGCTGCTGTTGTGGGCAGTATAGGCTCTCAGGTGCTCAGGCTGTCCACGTGATCAACACTCACGCCATATAGGTGAGGGGCGGCGAAGCTCTGTAGCGCGGACCCTGGAAGCGATGTCCTTCACAGCCATCTGCAACTCCTTCAGTGTTTTCTTCATATCGTCGTCGTCTTCATTAAGGACCACTGCCCGTACCCGACCTCGGAGTGCTGACACCTGTCTTGCTGACTCCACCTCCAGTGCTCGGGCCAGGGCGTCCTGCGCGTTGCGGGGTGCATCCAGACGTACCACTTGCCGTTCCTCCGTGTCGGCGATGACGTCGATGGAGGAGACGACTGCGATGATGTCGCGCGCCGCCTCGGGGCACCCTTCCATAGATAAGTGTGAGAGCCGCACGATGTCTTGTCATAGCTCCTGCAGTGGCTCCCCTGATCGCTGGGTGCGGCTTCGAAGTTGGGAAAGTCGCAGGTATCGGTCGCCGAAACGTTGTTCCGAGCCCGACACCAACGTGGGGCACTCCAGTCGATGTCGCTCTGGCAGAGATTGTAGTTTGCTCAGTGCGGGGCCTCTTGGACTGCGGCGAAGTAGTAAGTCCGCTGTTCGGCTGACAAGCCATTCAGGGTGGTGAGTATTTCAAACTGGTGTNTTGGACTGCGGCGAAGTAGTAAGTCCGCTGTTCGGCTGACAAGCCATTCAGGGTGGTGAGTATTTCAAACTGGTGTCGGTACTCCAGCCAAGAATCGCCATCATAAGACGTGTGTTTAATTGAGACCCCCTTCCCCGCTCCTGGCTTCGCGACTCCAATGCTACAGAGCTGCTGACTCTCCTCCGAGGTTGCTGTGTTGATTACGACTCTCTCTGCTTCCCCACTTTCCTCTGCTACCGGTGTGGTGATCGTAGAACTTTGCTGCTGAAGAAATTCCTGCCATTTCTTCTTCATCGCGATCATTTAATTCTCCACACTATCCACTCTCCCACTGGCACCGCCCATTCTTTCATTTAAACAGCCAATTTTCTCGTCCACTCTGTCAATTTTGTATCCACTAACTCACTAATACCTTCTGTTTTCATATCTGCATGATCCGTTTTTCTCGTCAACATTTTCATTTACAGTGTCTATCATCGTGTCTACATTTTAGTTTACAGAGTCAATTTTCTTGTCTGAGTTTTCAATTACACCATTTACAGTTTCAATTACAGCACTACTAATTTTGCTATCAAGGCTGCTAACTCTTGCACTAATTTGGTTACCCGATCCCTCAATTAATGATCGCAGTGCTTCCAGTTCTGCAATCATTTTTTCCAGTCAACATTCACTGCAATGCTTTTACAAAACAGCCTTAATATTACGGACTACAGTTACTAAAAATTAATCAAATTTGTTATAAAATCACTAATTAATAGCCATTGCCTAACTTGATTAACAGTTGAATGCCTCCATCCCACTACTGACACTAGTGTTACAAGACGTGTGGTGTGCGTATCCATGTTCGGGAAGGATGCAGGTCTTAATAAACATAAAATAACTAATTTGTAATTTATTTACACAGCAATTATTTACAACATTAATCTATCTATCTCTATTATTACTCTGTTTATCTCTCAGTGAGNTAATTTATTTACACAGCAATTATTTACAACATTAATCTATCTATCTCTATTATTACTCTGTTTATCTCTCAGTGAGCCCAATATTTAATGTATATTTCAACTATAATTAACGTCCTTATTATCGTATCTGTTTGGTTGTAGTCAATTAACGCATGCTTATCATTAGCACACGTTCAGTACGTCTATTGCCATCGTTTGTAATGTCTTTCACTCACGCATCTAGTCCAATAGTCCAGCTTTTTTTTTCTCCCGCTGGCCACTTCCGGTGCTACTTGTTTCTCTCCTCGCTCGTCGTATATGCTTAACGTCGTACGATCGTCCGGAATCCCGATGCTCATAAACTCCCGGCTCGGAGGCCCGTCGAACTTTTGTACTATCCCTGGCCTTAATCTGGAAGGTTCGACACACCCCTAGCCTCGCCGAGAGAAACTAGGGCGGTATTGACGATCAGTAAATTCCTTCAATGATATCTCAAAGACACCCGATAACCAAGATCGGAAGCGGCACGCGCCCTGATAGGCATAACAGGCGCGCTTTGTGAACATTCCTTAGTGAAAAACTGTGCGCGCTATCCGTTCCTCGCACACTCGCAGAGCGGCCGCCTATGACATCAAGTGCCCTTGTCTATCTTTCTTTTTCTCATTTTATGTAAAATAAGTTTATATTCTATTTACTAAAAATAAAGAGATTATTAATACGTAGTCTCATAGAATACTCAAAATATTTGGCGAGGTGGATTTCACCACTGAAAATGGGTGTCAGTCGGAAATGTTCAAGTGTGTTAAACACCATAGATATTTCAGTAGATTTTGAGATATTCTTGTAAAAAATGTGTAATGAAACGGCGAGTTTAACGTAAATTTTGCTTTGAATGCCAACTGTACTTCAAAATGTCGCACATTACTTGTGGCGGATATCAAGCACACCGCACATAAGCTTAGATTGCAATGTAGGCCTATTTCGATTTTTTTTTTACTTGCGTTGTTCAGTTGTAAATATTAAACGAGGTTACCTTTTCAGATGATACTACACTAGAAAAATGTTGCCTACGGGATTCACTTGTAAAAAAGTATATAAAACTGCACTCTCGGTATGAAAACGGTGGAAATGACTTCAAATCACCGATATTTCATTACAGACTGAAATCACTGGATTTATAATGATTATTTTAGTTATTGCATTCTTCTGATTCAACCGTGATATATATGTAATATTAGGGCATCAGTGCTTGATGTCTCTTACCTGTTACTACAGTTCGTTGTCTTGCCAATCGGGAGCTTTCAGGAGATTTAACTGGTTGAGATTATTTACATCCAAGTGAATTCTTCAGTTCTGAACAGTTTATAAACTAGATTGTCTTTCCGGAAGATACAGTTCCACACAATAACCTCGCGCATGACAGCGCTCATTGTAGACAATGTTTGGGAGTATGTTCTCCTCTTACAGTTTGAGATTTCACTCCACGCTGAATAAGAGTACTTTGATTTCAGTGAGATAACGGCTTATGCTCCCACAAAATAGACAAGCATTAATTTGATTTGTATCGATTCACAGGCACGATAGGCAGAAAGTGTGTTATGCTAAGATATGTTGCGTCTTAATTTTCCCACATCCCTTTCGAAATAAGTGACATATATATCCGATCTCATAAATAAAGTCAAAACGACACCCATAAAGTGTACAAGAACTTTGACCTGAGATGTTGATATAAGATGAGGCAGCAGTGAACTGTTTTGTTGTTGTCGCGTAATAACGGATTTTTACCAAGCTTTCTGTGTTTCTTTTTGTTACCCTCCTTATTTCCTTACATGTAATCAAAAATATGTATTAATAAATACAGACATGCAAAATTCGCGTTATTATTTACGGACAGACTGAACTCCAAGTTACTGTGCGTTTGGACCGACTTCCACCATTGGCCGAAAATATGTCTGTCACGTCTCGAAGAACTCTTGAGCCAATGCGTTTNTGCGTTTGGACCGACTTCCACCATTGGCCGAAAATATGTCTGTCACGTCTCGAAGAACTCTTGAGCCAATGCGTTAATATCATCGGTGGACCGGCCAATCTCTTTTAACGAGATCAAGAAAGGTTGGCGGCGTTGATTTAAGTGCAGCGGCCAATGAAATCACGGACCGTGCTCGCTTGTTTATAAGGCAGTGCAGTCTATCCTGTCACCGAAATATAACGCGAATTTTGCGCTTCTCTATTAATTAAGTCCTTCGGTTTGGCTAATGTATTTCCGAATGTATCAAGTTAAAAATACAGATTTAAGAAAAATTAAGATTAGTGCAAAGTNTGCGTTTGGACCGACTTCCACCATTGGCCGAAAATATGTCTGTCACGTCTCGAAGAACTCTTGAGCCAATGCGTTTATATCATCGGTGGACCGGCCAATCTCTTTTAACGAGATCAAGAAAGGTTGGCGGCGTTGATTAAAGTGCAGCGGCCAATGAAATCACGGACCGTGCTCGCTTGTTTATAAGGCAGTGCAGTCTATCCTGTCACCGAAATATAACGCGAATTTTGCGCTTCTCTATTAATTAAGTCCATCGGTTTGGCTAATGTATTTCCGAATGTATCAAGTTAAAAATACAGATTTAAGAAAAATTAAGATTAGTGCAAAGTGTGCGAAGGCTTCTTTATTACTATGGTTAACGGGAGTTTTAAAGTAAATGATCAAGAATTCGCGCTTTGCAAAACATATTTTCTTAACAATGCCATGCAACCTGACTTTACCTGACTGCCGTTTACAGCCAAACTGAAGTCATCTTTATGTGCCAGTGGGGGTTGTAGCAGCAATATTTATCCGTTGTCAAACTGCAGGAATCGAATAAAACTTTAGAGGTATCTCTGTAAGATATTTCCCGTCCCGAATTCGTAAGCATTAAGGCTTGCATTTCCCAGACGTCCTGTTTTAAGGTGGCGGCTGTAAATATGTATTTTCTTCCCCTTATAAAGCGCGATTGTCATACGCCTGGTCATGCGTTTATGCTTCTTGTGTTTGCGGCCAGTTCTTGATGTCTTTGCCCTACAAAAAACCCAGTGATTTTATTACATAACTCCAGCGCGATATTCAGGAAAGAAGCCAACATACACGAAAATTTACGTGCTGTTCATTGCCCAAAGAAAAATATCGCTGTCCAGTCGAGAATTACAGTAAAAAAGGAATGAAGAAAACTTTTTTACAACGGTGAATTCAGAAGTAAAACGGTTCTAAAATACGGACAAGGAACAAATGAGGACGTAAAAACTGATAAAGAATGAACCCCCATATATAGAGAGATTCCTGAAAGACAGAGGAGAGAAAAGGAAAAAATCGAAGAGACTATTCTGCTTCGTCTGCAACATAAACTAAGGATGGGGAGAATCTTTCCCCCTTTCCTCGGTCCAACCCCAAAGTGCACTTAAAAAGAAGAATATGGACTTTAAAAACCATTTATAGTTGGATTTTACTTGCGGTTTTAACGGGGCAACCCTCTCGAACCACCGTTCAGTGGCGTCTGCTTTAGGAGGGGGTGAAGGGGTCGCAAAGCCCCTTTCTGCTTTCCTCAGCCGCCTTCCTATAAATCCACCCCCCCTTTTTTTTCTCCTGCAGTGGTTCATTCCTTCTCCTTCATGCCCAAAGTAAAAAAAAAAATTCGTAAAGCTGATCTGAAAAGTGCCCGAGATATTGCGATCTCGGTTGGTATTAAAGAATATCAGCTATTCCTTAGGTGTTGCTAATTATCGGTTGAGCCCAACAGTGATAACAGCCCCCCCCCTGGAGGGGGAATCCAGCTGCATTTGGCAAACCTGACTGAAAGATTGTGGGGGGTAAAACAGGGGAAGCTTTTATACGTCCGCTATTGTTGGGATAACGTGCCTATAGACAACAGCGTATCAATAGGGCAGGAAAATAATAATTAGCATGTGTTTTGGATTACGAAGGGAAAAAAAAGCCGCCCGTAGTCAAGAACGGCGATGCTGACGATCTCACCGATAATTACAGTGACTGTAATCACGGCGATGTCTGCCATTAAAACTTTTCCAACTAACATTTAAGCGTTGTCGGATCTGCTCGTATAACTACGCAGTTAAGAATGGAATCATTACCGCTTTCACAGAAGAAAATCTTTATGTCAAGGATCCATTAAGATCTCCGCCCAATTCTTGGTTAATAGCAAAATTAATCTGGTTCATTTTATCACATTTTTAGTCCCAGCTAATTTTCTGTATTCCAGTATAGATGCACAGCCTACATGTTTTGTTTATATTCCAAATATATACAGTGAAACATAATTTTCGTGAAAAAGATTTTATTGCGAGTAGTTATCAAAAACATTCAGCTTACCTCGGTTTTAGTGATTGGATGATATTAATAACTAGGCAACTTACGTATATGGCTTCGAATCACAAACTCCCAGTATCGGAGTAAGTTAACGCTGATTGGCCTTGTAAATTAAGAAAATACGCGCTGCCAAATAGCCAGAGGAATGTTACAGGTTTGCACTTGAAAAAATTTAAATTTAGCCTAGCTGTAAATCTTTTCTGTGAAATCAAGTGTTCCTGTGTTAGTATGCCAAAGATAACACATGAAAATACATGCTTGAAAACTTTGCAACAAGCTGATCACGGAATGTTCTAGAGACAGGATAATTCAGTTTACCGCCAGACCTTTGTTTGGCTTCTCTTTTCAGTTATATAAAGGTAATATATTAACTAATAAATCTTCAGAAAGTCGTAAAATGGTGTGCCCTGGCATGATTATGAAAATAAGTTATCAAAGATCATAAAATTTCACGCAGAGGAAAGAAACAGATGTAGTTTAATACGGAGTTCCGTCATTTCATTGAAAGGAAATCGACTGTTCGCATACGCCATACCACGTAGACACCATCCATGCAGTAAGAAATTTGTCCGAAAAACTCTAACATTACCAAAAATATTTTTTAGTACAACTACAAAAAAAAAATTACATTAAATTTATTGGATTGCCAAAAAGCATGCTGGTTTGTTGGCATATCACGAATTTTTTAAATAAATATATTGATACATAATTTGTAAACTTATAATCGAAGAATTTCTGAAACTAGCAAGCATTTTTAATGTCACCCTATGTATCAGTTTAACTGTACGCAGTTAAACTTTCTTCACTGTTAATCATAAATACACATAAGAAAAATGTCATAGTGAATTAAGCTCTTACGGAGATCTGTGTCGTAATGCAAACACGGAGTAAAAAATTGTATTTCGTGCGTTAATCTAATTTGACTTCGAGAGAGCATTCATGTTGGCGTTTCAACACCGCTGTACCAGTTGCAAAAGTTTCTCCCGCGTAATACACCATGAATTGTATAGACCGTTCTCGTTTGAACAAGTACTTTTTCAAACAAACCTTTGAAAAAATTCCACTGCTCAAAGCTACATATACAATATGTTTCCAAATTCGTGTTATATCGGCCTAGGATAGTAGTGCACGTTAAATGGAACAACTTTTGATTATAAACACGGGATATGAAACGAATATTTCAATCGCTAGTGGGTCTTAATTTGGCCGCCACATTCCCCAGATCTCGCCAAGATGGACTTCTTTCTCTTTGGGGCTACGTGAAGTCGAAAGTGTACGAGAATCCCGTGGATTCAGAAAGTACCCTTATCGCGTGAATCCATGCAGCTGCCGCACACATTCAGGCTGCTCGAGATGTAGTGGCGGCGACTGGAGAAATCATGCTCCGTCGTTTTCGATTGTGGTCGCCATGTTGAACCGTATCCATATGTTAGTGTCAAATGTGTGAAGAGTGGAACGTATTTTGTAAACAGCCACAAGATCCCAATAAACGCCATAAAACTAAAACACCTCCAACAATGTAACCCAATAACCGCAAATGCTCACATAAATGTCATTTCCGGTAGTTATCGAACGACGTTGCATACCTCAAAGCGCGTATCACGTTGGGAAATGAGAGTTGCCTATCAACCATAATTAACTCATGCCCTCTAGCAAGGCAACTAATTGTTTCCGACCCCGTGTTTATACGCTAAAGTTATTCCATTTAACGTGCACTAACCAGTCCTAGAGCGTTGTAACACGAGTTATGAAACATTCTGTATACGAAATTATACACTGGCATGCAGGCCCTTAGTTAAGTTGGCAGCGAAGAAATAAAAATAGTGCTTAGAACTGACGATGCTTTGTGAATGTAATTGTTAAATTTACTGCATATNTTGGCAGCGAAGAAATAAAAATAGTGCTTAGAACTGACGATGCTTTGTGAATGTAATTGTTAAATTTACTGCATATCAAGTTATTACTTCTTCTTTTATACACATTAGACGTTCTTAATAATTCCACAGTTTTCTACTGATGGCGCATGAAGAAAGTTGTCAGGCCCACGGAAATGTTGGTTTTACTTATAGCGGAAGAATACGAAATTTAATAAGTAAAAGTACATCCTTATCAGGGCTTTCAGAAGTTCTCAATTAACCTTAAGCTGCTTATAACAGTGTAGTATATACACGAACAAGAAAAAGTACACATATTTAATCTATAAATATTATAATTTTAAAAAAAANTATAACAGTGTAGTATATACACGAACAAGAAAAAGTACACATATTTAATCTATAAATATTATAATTTTAAAAAAAATTATACTATTTATTTCTGCGTGGAACAAAACAAATATATTCTGGTTGCAGTTTAAATTACAAAACAAATTATCAGACACACTATAATATGCTAAGGTGTATGACGCATGCGGGTCTGTAGAGTACAATTGGCCTAGTGACGTCTTCGCGAGGACATTGTAACAATACGCACAATGCTTCGCAGTCTGCCTGTCTGGCTTAATTAAGACCGCAAAGTTTTCGCCTGAAAAGTTTTTACAGGGAGCAGTCAAAAACTTTCCGCATCATGCCGGAACGCTTGGCCGGCTGAAACGGCGTCGTTTGGAAACTCGTAAACTAGTTTTATATGGCCGCTCTGCTGTGCCCGTGGATTTCTTGCTCGTTCCTCCTTTCTGCTTACGTAAGGGCGAGAGATGCGGACCAGAGTATATATGCTCACATATAGGTTGTCCACGGTTAATTAAGCGCTTTGGAGATCAACCTTCGAAATAAGTCACTGGCCCTACTTGCATATGTTTTAATGGGCACAGCGCCTGGCATACTCCCCATACAGTTAGTAGCAATGGTGGCAAAATTAGTTCAGTGTCTTAGCGTTTCATTAGAAGTGCAAGGTTAACATGATTTATTTTGCTAAAATGATTTATTTTGCTAAAATGATTTATTTTTCTTTCAGTTTTTTTAAATTAAATTAGTACATTTTTCGGAAAAAATTTACTTTTCTAATAATTTCACATAAATTAAGTGATGAAGACACACGCCAAGGTTAATTTTACGATTGGTGGTAGAATACACAATATGATTCAAGTGGATCTTAAGTAGGGCTTTCCAAACTGCTCAGTTTACCACAAACAATATATATGTATATCCTCTCCATTCTATATCTAATCCGTGCAGTATTCGTTTAGGGTTTCACATTATTCCTTTTCTCTTCTTTTCAAAAAAAGATCATAAATCTTTCACCAAGTTAAGTTGCTCCGTTTAGACCCCTCCTTCGGTATTTATCGTTCCATCACTTGAAACATTTTGATACAGCTGTCAGCAAATAATTGTGGAGTGAGCATCGTATTTTAAAAAGGAAAGGTATTTCTTCAATGGAATTTTCAAGTTAAATTTCTTTTACATCTGGAATTTTCGAAAATTCTTAAGCAATTTAGATTCTTTAACAATTGTTGCTAGTTTCCACGACACTAACGGTTGTTGGTGAAAAAAAAGGTACAAGATAAATAAATACAAGTATCGGTTTAATTTACGAACATATGAAAGTAATAAATGAGGTCTAAAATTGCGCTTCAATGGACTTTTGCTGTTATGAATGAATTTAAACTTGGATGGGGTAAAATTAAATTTAAAGAATTTCAAACAAAGTTGTACAACTATATTCGTAAACTGCAAATGATTAATACTTTAAATTTTATTCAATTAACTACCAGGCAACTTTAAAGACTTAACAAACTAATAATTATTAGTAATGTTACTAGTTGTTACTTATTAATATTGTTGATATGCTGGACAACAGAAAAATAAAACTGAAACATACTTTTAAAAACTAAAATTAACTCATACCTGAACTGTCAAATTTTGTGAATTTTTCCCAGATACTGACGACAGATGTTCAATGGAGATGTAATTATATTTCTTAGCTCTAAAAAATATGTAAGTTGTTGAATCTGATGCGATATATTACCTATTACGGAAAAAAAATTAGCAACCCTTTTGAGTTATTTGACGGGGACGGTAGATCCGGGGCATATTTGCTCATAGTTCAGCACTTTCATCTCTGTTTCATCAACACTAACATCTTATCTCCTCTTTGCCTTTTGCCGACGTCGTCTGTCTGACAAGCTTGGTTTAAGCAACAGCTATACTTGGGTACACACCGATGCTATATGCCCATCGACTGACTTGAATATATGAAGTCATCAGAGATCTGAACATTTCTCGTATCAATTCGGGAGAAGAAAGACTTCAACAACTAGTTGTTTCTTTTTCACTTAGTGCAAGTGTTATTATTTTGACATTTCCCGGAGAGCCCTGAGCCAATAATCATATACCCCACAATTTTGCGAGTTGATTTTGGTTGGTGCTTTCATGGTGAGCACTCTATCCTATGTGTGCTAAGTTGCACGTAATTCACTCAGGTCAGATTTTTACTGGTATCGCTATAAGACAGAACGTCATACTGATGGCGGTACAGTACTGCAATAAAATAAATTGGTTTGTTGCAACGACTAAAAGTATTTGTCTATCTGTGACCGGCCCGGTTAAATGTGATGAATTTTGGAATATGCCGGAAAAGTGTTTACAAAAAAAAAAAAAAAAGGTTTTCGTAATATGTATTCATGTTACTTTGTTGTTAATGCATAAGTCATGGAATTATGTCACAAACAACTAGACACTAGAAAAAATTGCATAAATACTTCAGGCAATTTTAAATAGTATACGCAATTGTTTTAATTGCAAGAAAGGAAAAAAAAATACGTTTATTGTCATAAAAACTAAATTTTTTATAATTTTTCTGTTATATAACTGAATATATGGAAATTAATAATGACAGTGTCCAAGTTCGTTCCAGAAACACACTTTTATCTAGACTAACCCATTAAAACTCAATGCACACAACTGCGCACGTAAAGCGGGGAGGTTATTTTTGGCTGGTACTGTACAGTACAAGTCTCGGTGTTCAGTGTTCTTTGGTGCAGGTAAACGATTAGTAAACTTTGATGGTGTTCTAGGGCAGCGCTCCTTTTCTTGCCGCCAGCAGCTGAGATTATTGACGAGTGTCCCTTTATTTACTGATGCTGCTGGTGAGTCATTGAATAAAAGGCGTTTTGGCGTCTGGGTTGGAGGCTACATTTCCTAATGAGAACAGTGACGTGCAGAAAGATAGGCGGTCTCAGCATAAGCAGACGATCGAAAATGGCGGTGTTAAACGATAATTCTAACCTATAAATGTTAACGTAGCTGTAGTCTGTCAAGGATGCGAGATGAGTTAAGCATGGGTTAGTAATATTTTATTTCCACCTGAATTAAATTACCATACTAAGATTTTTTTACCAAATTAATCTACTTATTATTGAAAAACCATATATTACCAAGGAGATGGCAACAAAATCGTCTGGCACAAGGGACGCCATTTATTTGTACTACTGGAACCACTGACGAATGTTCCACACCGAGAACACTGATTGGCTGTTAGAGATCCTAAATGGTTTCCTTCTGAGAAGTAACCCCGGCGCTATCAGTAGCAAAAAGGAATGTAGCCTAGGTTGTGAATGATTCGTATTACGAAAGCGAATCACATAGCCTACAGCTAATTTAGTCGTGACAACGAAACAGGTGATGCATGAGTTTGAATGCAGCACGTATCAAAAAATGTTCTGATTTGCAACACACCTGAAAAGATAAATTAAAGTAGGTTTGAAAGGGTTCGAACCCAAGTCATTTCCCGCAAAATACTGTGCGGGGGGTGGGGGGATCCAGGAATTTGAGATTACTCTCCGTTCAGTCCCGAATTAATCTAGGAGCTCAGATGTTGCAATAGTTAACATTTTTTGATGGGTGCAGTACATGTGTCGAGCTAGCATCTTGCAAACAGCGAGCAACGCAATGCGTTTTAATTTGATTTCAGTATTGCCCATTAACAGAGGAAAGGGTACAGGCACTTCAATAGATCAGATTACTCCAGAACGAAGATGCTTGAAAACGCCGGGCACCGATTCCCTTGTCGTGTACAGTGCCGAACGTAAATACCCGTCGTTCGCAATGCTTGCTGTATCGCAGACGCGGGGCCTGGACGGGTTAGGGAAAACGAAAAAGAATGGGCGGTAAGGCCGCCCGGTGTCTGGTTGACTCGCTGTCATGTCACAGATCTCTCTCTCTCTCTCTCTCTCTCTCTCTCTCTCTCTCTCTCTCTCCGCGCCGTGCCTTTGTGGAATCAAGGGGCGTGGTCCGCTTTAGAAAGAGACGCGCGCCGACGCAACGTTCCCGCTGCTCGCAGGTCGAGCGAGAGCAAGCCACCACTGCCTTCGCTTTGCCACAGAGCACTCAGGAATACAGATGTCAAACAACGGCTTACTCGCTTCGAACGTAGAGGCTCTGCATTCGAATATCTCGTCACCCCAGTGGGAATTTTTGTAAATCGTAGTTTGGTTGGGACGTGCCTGACAGGGCCGTGTACGATGTGTTCTGTGGAGTTCAGACTGGCCTATAATTTTTATACCTTAAAAAATAATGTGTGTCATCAAGTAGATAAATTACTTTGTAGAAGTCCAAATAATAGCTTGTGATTTTGTAGGAAAATAATCTGAGAATCACTACACACGTTGTCGTAATTTTACATTATATTTTTCGGTAGATTACAGTACATTTTTGTACAAATACTAAATATATATCCACATCACTTTTCAAGCAATTTCTCGCTTAGTTTACTAAGATTTTTTTGACAACTATTTTCCAAAAATTTTTTTTTTGTTAAAGTACACACATTTTTTTACTGTTTATACCACGAAATCCAGCCACACACGCCAGCAAAATGGCGTCACTGGCCAACAAAATGTCGTAACACCGTTCTCCAATCAGCGCCTGGTATAGTCCATTCACGGTTACTTCCGACTTTT
The DNA here is from genome assembly GCA_002778355.1 of Clitarchus hookeri. Taxonomy (NCBI): domain Eukaryota; kingdom Metazoa; phylum Arthropoda; class Insecta; order Phasmatodea; family Phasmatidae; genus Clitarchus; species Clitarchus hookeri. Next base: position 331,491 of record NQII01001822.1, read on the forward strand.
CTGAAGCACTGCTAAAGTTCTACTTCCAGGATATTCCTCCGCCTCGTGCAAACGAAGCTTAGAAAATTACACCAAAGGGCCAACAACGCACCGCATTCGTGCGCACTCATTGCAATAATATTTTCCGTAAGATCTATTTCTTACTAGTCATTACCAAAGCAAATATTTTCGCTTTGTTTTTTATGAATATTTGTTAAACTTTAATGTTATAATGTAGAGATAAAATATAAGTAAGAGTTNACAAATATTTTCGCTTTGTTTTTGTGAATATTTGTTAAACTTTAATGTTATAATGTAGAGATAAAATATAAGTAAAAGTTCGATTTAACAGAAAACGAGATAATTCAATGTTAAAACATGTATAAAACGTTTGTAATGCATTACATATTTATGGAACAACCAAACGCGTCATACATGGGGTGATTTTTCAAAGGTTTGATTAAAAAAGTTTGAAGAAACACCGAATATATTATAACCTACTCACCAGCAGGCANGCAAATATTTTCGCTTTGTTTTTTATGAATATTTGTTAAACTTTAATGTTATAATGTAGAGATAAAATATAAGTAAGAGTTCGATTTAACAGAAAACGAGATAATTCAATGTTAAAACATGTATAAAACGTTTGTAATGCATTGCATATTTAGGAAACTACGAAACGCGTCTTACACGGGGTGATTTTTCAAAGGTTTGATTAAAAAAGTTTGAAGAAACACCGAATATATTATAACCTACTCGCCAGCAGGCAGCATCATGCCTATTGGAATCTTCCGCGGCATCAGCCATGTACTAAGAAAAAAGGTTTTCTTGAAAAAAAAAAAAACAAAGTGTATTTGAAACAACCACAATTAATCGTTTCTATAGGGACAGTGAAATATTTCGTTGTTGAAATCAAATTATTTTATTGATCTTATTTGTTTGCCACGAATTGTATGATTTGTATGGTGCTACTAAAGATTTCTTTGGCACTTCCTACATTAAACAGTTTCTGTTGTTACGAAAAAAAGTGAAAGACGACCGGGATTCGAACCCGTATAATTTGGGAAGGAGCGCTGGGCTTTATTTACCCCAGCTAANAACAAAGTGTATTTGAAACAACCACAATTAATCGTTTCTATAGGGACAGTGAAATATTTCGTTGTTGAAATCAAATTATTTTATTGATTTTATTTGTTTGCCACGAATTGTATGATTTGTATGGTGCTACTAAAGATTTATTTGGCACTTCCTACATTAAACAGTTTCTGTTGTTACGAAAAAAAAGTGAAAGACGACCGGGATTCGAACCCGTATAATTTGGGAAGGAGCGCTGGGCTTTATTTACCCCAGCTANAAAAAAAGTGAAAGACGACCGGGATTCGAACCCGTATAATTTGGGAAGGAGCGCTGGGCTTTATTTACCCCAGCTAAAGTGAATACATTTCAAATACTGGACTACGCACATGAGTAAATATTTCAAGTTTTACGTGGATTAATGTCTCCAACAAAATGTTTGGTTGCTGCAAATAAATCCTTTGTTCAAAATACATCGCACGTGATTAAACATATTATTTTTCTGGCGAATTGTAACGATGTTTTTGCTTACATTAGATAGTTGTTTAACTTACTGAAAGAACAAGATATTGGTTTGGCACAAACAAAATTGTCTTAAATAAATTTATTTGGCTTTGTGAACAAATCTAATTCATTTGGAAGAACTGAGCTTTGGTTGCACCAATAAAATGTTGTTTAGCTGAAACAAACGACACGCAAACAATTAGTATATTTGGTTTGGTATACTAAAATAATAGTTTTTTTCTCCATGCACCTTTACTTTTTTTTTCTCGTTGAACTTTTTATATTGGGAATTTTATGCGTTTATTAAGCACCAGTGTTCAATAAACGCACAAACAAACAGTGTTACTGCCATAACTGCCACGAAAATTACAAACAAATTGTTGAGCTGTATTTTTTGAACGAAGGCAACCAAAAAATGGTTGACCAAGCAAATATATACAGTTAGTTGATTCAGTCAAATTTTTTGTTGACAGTCTATTTTTTTGTCCTACAAATTTTTTTTTATTCAAGCGGGTATATTGTTGTTTTTAAAGTTTCGTTTGATTAATTAAATATTTTTTTGTGCTTCTAAATATATGTTTGGCCATGGACAATCAAGTCTTTAGTTGGCTGGAACAAACCTATTTCTCAGTGCACGCAGTCAATCGGAAAATTGAGTGCGCCCACATCAGAGGAACCAGCAAACCATTTCGTCTCCGTGTACTTAATTGTCTAGTCTGTAGCTTGGTTGGGTAAATTCCCTGACTCAAAAAGGTGATCTGAGTTGGGTTTTAAGGCCATATTTCAAGGAAATTTGTTATTTAATTATCTGAAAAATATTTATAAGAAGGGNGATCTGAGTTGGGTTTTAAGGCCATATTTCAAGGAAATTTGTTATTTAATTATCTGAAAAATATTTATAAGAAGGACCAAATAAATGTAAATGTTTCTATGCTCATAATTAACTTTGCCAATTTAAATCACATGTCATGTGATCTATACCATGCACTCAACATGTTCATTGAGTATCAAGAAGACTATTACGTATGGGTACTCTGGTACTGGTATCCTGAATCACTTTTAAAATAGGTATTGATGTTTTTGCCAACACATTTTTATTCGTTCAGGAGAAACTGATAAATATTAATGTTATTTTATTTCGGTCGTCTACTGGTTAGGCTACCCACCAAGGTGAACCGAGTTCTATTCCCGGCGGGGCTTCTCCCGGATTTTCACATGGGGGAATCGTGCCGGTCGATGACACTGGTCGGCGAGTTTTCTCGGGGATATCCCGTTTCCCCCGCCCCTGCATTCCAACGCTGCTCCATCTTCACCTCCCTTCACCCTCATCGGCTCTCAAAATCTTGATGTTAAGAGTAGGCAAAATCTCTCCACTCCACTACACATCTATAATTTTCTCTTGTTCCAGAGAAAAATATAAGAACAGTTGCTCTTGTCATTATCAAAAATGTTAAAACTATAACTTAAAATTGTGTTAAAGAAAGCCGAACAATTAAATAAAAGTAAAATAATCCGTAATTTGTTAAAATAAATATTTACTACTTGCAAATTTAAGAGCCTTTATTGATGCAGTAAAGTAGAATTTAAATCCATACTTCAAAAGACTTTATATTCTAAGAAACTAATATATATATAACGATTTTAGCTAGGGAATGTATTTAGTTTAATACACATAAAATTATGAGCAATGCTCATTACACCAATGCCACGTGTACATTCTGACGTAACAGTCGCAAATTGAAATGATTCGAAAGTTTAATGACAGCAAAAACCACATTGTTGCTTAGTATTATGTTGATATTTCATACCGATACACGTTATATCAATGATGAAAACTTTTAATNACGATTTTAGCTAGGGAATGTATTTAGTTTAATACACATAAAATTATGAGCAATGCTCATTACACCAATGCCACGTGTACATTCTAACGTAACAGTCGCAAATTGAAATGATTCGAAAGTTTAATGACAGTAAAAACCACATTGTTGCTTAGTATTATGTTGATATTTCATACCGATACACGTTATATCAATGATGAAAACTTTTAATAAAAATGCATGGTATGCAATTATTGTGTTATACGAATTTTTTTCGCCTCATGCCTTATATTGATGACAAATGTTTTCTTTATTTTGTGGCATACGGCCCACGGGATCGAGCCATTATAGGGTGCTTGCTTGGTATTCAGCCTTATTAATGGAAGTCCAAAACGTCTGATATATCAGGAGTCATGGAATTTTCAGTTATGTATTAGCTGTGTTGAAACAAGTTAAAGGATAGGAGTTTAAAACGGACAGCAGATTCCCGGTCTTTAATACAAAATTCGTGTAGAAAAATAGTTAGCTTATATTCCACNGGACAGCAGATTCCAGGTCTTAAATACAAAATTCGTGTAGAAAAATAGTTAGCTTATATTCCACAATCGGATAGATCATTCTTCGGATAGAAATAGCCTAGTAATAAAACTGATTGTAAATTCTTTGTAGTCGTAACAAATACTTTTATACAGCTGTAAATCTTACTTTAAAGCACAGTCTTACAATTAAAATAAAAGCTTTATAAATGATAATAATTTAAAAAGTTATTATCTGCGAAAATTTACCGACATCTTACAACACTAAGCGATCACCCTAACTAATATCATAAATGTGAAAGTGTGTTTGTTTGTTAGTTTTTTTTGTCCTTTCACGTCGCAACGGAACTACGGATTGACGTAGTTTTTGTACAGAGATAGTTGGAGGGCCGGGAAGTGACATTGGCTACTTTTTATCCCGAGAAAATATCTCATTCCCTCGGGGAAATTCTTATTGGAAAATGAAAAAGTACACAAACGCAATAACAATGCAACGTCGCAACCGAGCAACAGATCGACGCAATTTCTTGCACAGAAATAGTNGGTAAATTCTTTGTAGTCGTAACAAATACTTTTATACAGCTGTAAATCTTACTTTAAAGCACAGTCTTACAATTAAAATAAAAGCTTTATAAATGATAATAATTTAAAAAGTTATTATCTGCGAAAATTTACTGACATCTTACAACACTAAGCGATCACCCTAACTAATATTATAAATGTGAAAGTGTGTTTGTTTGTTAGTTTTTTTTGTCCTTTCACGTCGCAACGGAACTACGGATTGACGTAATTTTTGTACAGAGATAGTTGGAGGGCCGGGAAGTGACATTGGCTACTTTTTATCCCGAGAAAATATCTCATTCCCTCGGGGAAATTCTTATTGGGAAATGAAAAAGTACACAAACGCAATAACAATGCAACGTCGCAACCGAGCAACAGATCGACGCAATTTCTTGCACAGAAATAGTTGGAGGGCTGANATTTTTGTACAGAGATAGTTGGAGGGCCGGGAAGTGACATTGGCTACTTTTTATCCCGAGAAAATATCTCATTCCCTCGGGGAAATTCTTATTGGAAAATGAAAAAGTACACAAACGCAATAACAATGCAACGTCGCAACCGAGCAACAGATCGACGCAATTTCTTGCACAGAAATAGTTGGAGGGCTGAAAGGTGATATTGACTACTTTTTATTGCGAGAAAATATCTCAAAAAATTTAAAAACGATAATAGTTTGCCGCTAGCGCGCTCTCTTGCAGTACGCTGTCTACGCCGCTTAAGATGGAACAATATCATGCAGTAAAGAATTGTGTAGAATAAAAAGACCTAAAAAAAACTCCGCAGTAGCATATACATATCTATCTATAACAGAGAAATACTAATAGGCGTTTTTACCATTTACTTCACCGAGACGTTGAGTTTTATAATATGTATAGAGTATAAAAGAATAACACTAAGAAAATTAAACTTTATTTTAAAAAAAAACCTAAACAATAATTTTGTAGTCCACGCGATTGGAGCCGCTGGCCCAGCTAGTTTTCTTATATATTTTATCACCTGAATTGTTATCATTCGAAGAGAGAATAGTAGATTCTCTTCGTAGGACAAAAATTAAATAACTGCTTGAAATTTAAGCAGGCATTGTGTTTTGGAATAATTTACCGGATAGAGAAGCAGATTTAACTGTAATATGTTAAAGGAGGCGACATTTTCTTATATTCAAATCAAACCACGAAGGAAATTTTTAAAGTTAGTAAATTAATTTAAGCGTTTGGCAAGGTCCTTATTTAAAAAAAAATTACTTTCGACGTCGTACTCGAACTTATGATCTACTGCGGTATGTACTGCGTGGAAGTGGGTTTTAGCGTCCACCGGGGAGTCTATAAAGAATTACCTGCCGTGTTTCTTGAGCGTCACAGCAGGGAGAGGAGGGAAACTGTACTTCGGAGTGATTTATGAGTGACAGGATCCTAGCAGCCGCCAAGCGCTCCTTGGAAGAAGTTGCGTTCGCGGTTGTTTTCTACCGGGGAGAGAATTTGGCCGGAAGCCGATTGCTTTTTACTGTCGCTCCACGAATTGGAGACCGTCCAAAGAACCTTGTTGTGAAGAGAAAGAGAGAGAGAGAGAGAGAGGGGGGGGGG
>NQII01001822.1:343311-357166 GCA_002778355.1 Clitarchus hookeri
GGGGGGGGGGGTGTAGTGGTTAGACAACTCGCCTTCCACCCAGGCTAACCGGGTTAGATTCTCGTCAGCGTCGCCCCCGGATTTTCGCAAGTGGGAATCGTGCCTGCCGTTGTTCGGCGGTTATTTTTCGGGGATCTCTCGTTTCCCCCACCCTTGTATTCTGGGGATACTCCATCCCCACCTGGCTTCACCCTCATCGGGTCTCGAGACTCCGATGTTAAGAGCCGCCCAAATATCTTCACTCACTGGTTGACAATCTTTGTACAGCATTCTACAGATGAGTCAATGATTAAGATAAGTTCACTGATACTCACTGCAAACTGATTTGTTGAGCTCCTACCGATAAGAACAGGTTCGCAGCGAATCAACCAAATTCATAGTCGCAGGAAATGTCTTCTGCCAAGTTAATATCTTATCATGTTGAGGTGTCTATCCTTCCTGTCCTACCAACACGAAATACAACCCCTTTTGTAGTCCAAAAAATACGTTGACCAGTGTTGAGGAACATCCCAGGTGGTTTTCGAAGTGATTAAAGTTCAGTAGATTCAAATATCGATGACGTAGATAGTAGCGTCAGACGGTCGGTTTCTCGACGCCCGCCATGGACGTTTGAAGGAGGTTGACATCGACCAGGTAAGGAGGTGGAGTTGACCTTGAGCCTCGCTCCCCTGCCAAGCCGCGCACCCGCGTCGGCTGCGACGTCCTCGCCGGCAAACGTCAAACGGGTCATACACTAGGTAAGCCTCTGCTCCCTCGTCGATAATCCCATGCGAGACGTATAAATTGCGGCGTAGAATAATTAAATATGCTTCACGGTGTTTCAACACCGCCACAATGCCCGCTAAATGTAGAGGAAAATCCTTTAAAAGTTTGTCCATCTGACAGTTTACAACAGACATAAAATACTTTGGTTTTACACTCGAGGAGTGAGAGTGAAATAATTTTTGTGCCACTTATTGCAATGTGCTGCTAAACGCAGTTCATTAAGCATATTGCGAACGTGCAGTAAGTACTAAAATTACCCTGAAAAGAGAAGAAAGTAGCGGACTTATTTCAAGGTCTGAAATGATGCTACTTCAAAATAAAAGGTACCGGATTATGATTAAATATTTGTTATATTTTAAGTAACGTAAACATTTCAGGAATTATCTCCAACCTTTTAAATAAAATGACCCTTGTTATTAATGGTATTCAATTTTAATTAACTTCTGTTATTTATTTTCTGTATTTAATTATTTTACTACAGAAAACATAATTCTTAAATAGTTTTATTTAGTAATTAATATTTTACCAAAGCTTGTTATTATTGGCAATCATTCCAGTAGTTAAAAAACTTGAAAAACATTCAGGTCTCGGTATGGAAATTTAGGACATAGAAAACATGTATTAAATTAATTTTATTTTTATTATCACTTATACGCAGACATATAATTAAGAAAATCAAATAAGTTATGTGGTTTCCAGCATTTTCCATGTAAACTATAGGTTCAAATTAATTCTCTCGTAGAAGACAGTAACTTACCAAATTCCAGAATGTCCTGCTTATAAATATTGTTATTAAAAACGAATCATACAAGAGGTTTTAACTGATTTTTCTGCGCTTGGTGCCGATCTGTAGAGGATTTTAACATTTAATAAATCATTTGCCAAAATTTTTTCTTGTTTCTTTGGGTTATTTTATTATTATATTCGGAAGAAGTCAAGTCAAGGACATTTATGTAAGACATTTTTTTATTTAATAGTGGCGTCTCTAATAACTGTATACCGTGGTAGCTATGCAATTTTGTTGACCATGATCTGAGCACTAAGAAGGCCCATGCTAAGATTTTCTTCAGTGGAAGACTATCAATGTCATTAGAGGTCGTCACTCGCAAGAGATGCCCGGACTTCAGGAAACAATAATATTATGATATTTCTGTTCTGCGTTTATCAATTTCTGTGTTGGAGAGCGACGACCTCCTAGATGTGTGGTCCGCATGTAATCCGCGAATAAAGTCCATTCACGGTTACTTCCAACTTTTGTAAAACTCTGCTTAAGTTCTACTTCAGGAATATTCCTTCGCTTCATACAAACGAAGCTTAACTAAATCTAAAAAAATTACACCAAAGGGGCAACGCACCTCATTCGTGCGCACTCAGTAAAATAATAATTCGCATCAGAACTAGTTTTGAATATAAATTACCAACATACCATCTTCATATTTTAATTTACATTAATTTTAACTGAAATATCATACTTTATAGATAAAGTATAAGTAAACGTTCAATTTAATCAAAATAAAGCGGAGTGGAGAGATTTATTTTGGGCGGCTCTTAACATCAAGGTCTTGAGAGCCGGTGAGGGTGAAACGAGGTGAGTACGGAGCAGCGCCGAAATGAAAGAGTGGGGCAAACGGGAGAGCCCCAAGAAAACCCAATTGTGAAAATCCGGGAGCGACCCCGCTGTGAATTGAACCAGGTTCGCCTAGGTGTGCAAGGCGAGTATTCTGATCCCTACGCCAACTGCCCCCCCAATAAGATTTTTATATGTTAACAGAAGTAAAAAAAATGCTTGCGATACATGCTATACTATGAAACAATCAAACGCATTATACAGGAGGTGATTTCCCAAATGTTTGATATTAAAATTGCGAAGAAACTGCGAATATGCTATATGCAGGATTTTGCAAGTTCCCCGATCCGCGAGTTGTCTGCNCTGCGAATATGCTATATGCAGGATTTTGCAAGTTCCCCGATCTGCGAGTTGTCTGCGAGGCCGACTTGCAAATTCGGTTCGTCCAATCTTTAGAGGCGATCTGCGCGGGAAAGCAATAAAGCGTCTTGTTTAGCTAACGGGTCCGGCGCTGCGCGACGCGAGCAAGGCATACGGATGGGAGAGCGCGGGCCGTAAACCTAGTGGCACGTGGAAGGTAGGGTGGGAACGTGACGCTTTAGCTGGAGAGTAATTGCTTTACCCCTCGCGTCCGTCAACACCTATTTACGCAAGGAGATCGTATCTCTGTTGCTTTTTTTTTTAATTATATATTTTTACAGCGGCCAGAACAGCTGATGTCGGACAGGCAAGGCCCAGAAACCGAAATCCACGAACTTCATGAAGTCACAGACTGTACTTCAGAAACGTGTATGTTCTGGTACTTGACGCGTCCAGACCCAGTTTCCTTAACTGTGTACATAATGCACCGGAAGGAAATTTTTGGACGTGCTGTACGCTGCGTGACTTCCACGCAGGTGACGGATTCGTAGCGGTACCTACGGGGGCCAGTTTCAATAACCGAATTGCGTCCCTGCAGTTTTCCATTGGTAATTATNTTCGGGAAAAGATTTCGAGACAAGATACAGTCCAAAGCACTGTAGGGTCGTCCAGCTTCTTCGATCGGCTAAAAAAATGTTCTGGCCCGTGTTAACCGTTTGCGCACGAATCACGAAGGTTCAGTGCCGGAGTTACGTAGTCCTGAGTGGCTTGGTCAAAGACGGACACGGCGCCAGCAGCCAATGGAGGTATAACAACAGCTGAGGTGTGTATATAGTATTGAAGTCTACTGTGTGCTCCGATTTTTACGCGAAAAGTTACTGGCCCTTGTTATTGTCTATGTCAGAAGACAGTGCGATATTTGACACGTCCAATCAGGATTGTGATACTACGCCTATGACTCGCGAGCAGGCACCTAAAATGCGTAGCACTTAAAACAATTCATTCACGAAATTGGATCTGAGCTAAAGTGTTACGAAATATAGCTGGCCACGGAAGTCTTTTCGTGAAAATCGGGTACGCATACAGATTCGTAAACTGTGCTATTGCTGTAAGCTAGAATTGCTTCGTGTTACTGACAGCTAGGCGTGGTGAGATTTCGCCCCCTCCATTTTCATTCCGGTGATGCTCCACACTCAGCTCGCGTCACACTCATTGGGCTCTCAAGACCTCGATGCTAAGAGCCCGCCCAGATCTCTCCATTCCATTCAAAACTACCCAATCTCGAAAGTGGACATGGTATACCTAAAGTGTTTCGAAATTTGAAATTAAAGTATATATATAGACATTTCGCGTGAAAATACGTTGTCTGTAATTATAGCACAGAGGAACTAGGCACATGTAGACGAAATCTTGGGGCATTCGACCGTCGATAGCTGAAATTCTTGGCGACACATACGTGACTCCTGCGCTGACAGCTAACAAAGAGACAATAGCGGAGTTCTGTAACTTCATCCGATTGTTTTTTTTTTTGCATCGCGACATATTGCTGGTGAAGATTAAATTGATTTAACGGAGCAATACAAGATGGCTGCCAATTCCCTACATACTTGACCCAATTTTGTTTGTGGATTTTTATTTCCTTTCCGTGATTATAGGACGGAATCTCTATATACGTATAATTATTTACTAGAGTACACTAGGCCTTGTGACGTAGTGTGTACTTGTGTGTGTGTATATATATGAATAACACAATTAAAAAAAATATGGAGACTTATTCCAAATGAAATATTCTGGTTATAAAATTGATTCACCATCAGGAAGACAGTTGACGTTTTAATGCAGTGGTCCATCGATCTACCGAAATCCTGCATGTTAGTAGTATTTAGGTGTTTTAGAGAGCTGACCGTGCGTTCAGGGACAGTTTCAAGAATAACAATTCTCAGTTGGTGAGTATGAAATGTTTAACTACTCGAAAGTAATTTGTGTAGAATCCCATTCTTTGGTGCAAGTCGAGGTCTTCCGTTACGAATTTGTGTTGCTTTTACTGCATTTAAATGTTTTAATGTACAGCGAAGAAAAACGGTCACGCAACCTTAGAGAACGTTTTTGTGAAGTGTTTCAGTCCGATGTTTCGAAAGTTTTAACGACCCCTGCACTCATTCAGAATGTTTCCCGGCACAAAGAAGGACCTGAAAGACGAAGAACGGTACACGAGAGATGTCTGCATTTTCTTTTACGATTTCTTACTTTCTTTTTTTTATTTCATTTCATCTTTGCTAAAGACTCGTTCCATGTCACGGCGAAAAGGTGACATGGGCTGGCTCGAGTATCAACACACAAGAAAAAGGGTTGGAAAAAAAAAATTTTTAAGTGTAGGTGCGAGGCACAAAGGCCTCACTCGCGATAAGGCACAATAGCCAATCCGGACCTCGCATTCTGGAAACAATAATCCCCGGTGAAGTTTATTGCGCTGCGGATTGCGGCGGAGAGGACATGATTATTATTTTTACTATTGTTGTGTCGCTATCATCGCCATTGTCCTTAAGCGAGCTTTCGTCCTCGGAGTAACCGCCTGCTCTTGACGCCTGTTTGAATGCGCAAGGAACTCTGCAGATAAGACGAGTCGTAAAAGGCGTTTCGCAGGAGATAATCCCGAGAAAGGAAATACTTGCATTGCACAAGAGTGCTACGAAACCTGCGCTGCGACTAAAAAGGGTTCTGATGATGGAAGCGCCTTAACCCCTGTCACAAAGTCAGGTTTTCCTCTTTACTTATATTCGTCAGTAAAATCTGAAGACTTTTTTATTTTGGCGAAATACGACAATTAAATATTTCTATCAAATGGTCTTAAAATTCGTCACGTTATGAGAATTATTTTATTTGGCTAACCTAGCCTGGTTATTTTTATTTGAACTTAATTTTCATAGATCGATTATGCTTTTTATATTTTTCTTTGTAATTCATTACGGAAAGAAACATGAAGGATGTTGCAATTTATTTTTTACTTCTAACCTACGTTTTAATTTTGTTCACCTTATTGTGTACTTTCGTCAGCAGGTAAGTTCAGAAATATTTTATATAAATTAATTATTTATGTAACAGTTATTCTCCCTGTAAATGTGGAATTTTGTAATCTGGGAATGCCCGTTTATATAGTGAGCGATTCTAAATGGCTGAACTCATAAAACACCAAAACCGTTTTATAACTGATATTATATTAAAAATGTTCCACAAAACCTGCAGCCATCAGACTTTTTAAAATATGATGGTATTTAACTATGTATTAGTGATGTGATAACTTTTCATCTTTCTTTGATCAACTTTGCTTCAAGCAATCTGATGAAAAATTTTGGTAGTGTGAAGGGATCTTTATACCTTAGCCAACGTTAAAAAAAATAATTTAAGAGAGGGAGAGAGAGAACAAAAAGTGGTGAATGAAGCCAACTCTTTTCTATGCTCTGTAAGTGGATACCCCAACGTTTTGCGTTATAAAAAATGCACCGTGCTGCAAGTAACAATTTTCTACTACCGCTTTCAAAGAGAGATCAGTTTTCCCATTGGTTGCAGCATCCTTAAAGAAGCGTTCTCCTGTTCAACTCGGCCACACAAAGTGCCAGATGTGACCACTGGTTCTGAATTCTGCAATGGGCATCAGATGAACGGATATCTAATGCTACTCTTAAAAAAAGTCCTTTCGGAGAAAACCGTTTCCTCGAGGCTGTTTGGTTTACGGTGACACAATATTGCTTTAATTCAACGATAAGGTTACCGAAATATAGATTTACTGTTAATAATTGTTTTATGTGTGCGTTTTTGTTTTATGGCAGTGTTTCCGTCCTTTATAGCAAATAAATAAACATTCTTTGCTCTTCTTTTGTGCAGGTAAACGGTCTCTTGTACATTGAAGTTTTCAGTACGTAACTGTGGTTCTGGCGCGAACATTCACAACCCAACATATTCCTCAGTTACAAAATTGCAACTGAGCAAATGAATATTCTTCCTACAGACGTTTAATGTCGTTTTGAAGAGCAGTGATTCTCCAAATCACTAACTTCAATTCTTCCCAAGAAGTGGCATTTTATTCCGGCCTATGTTGGTACCTGATTTAACAAACCTGTCAAAAGTAACACGAAGACAGTAAGTAAAATTGGTCGTTCGGTAAACGACGTAATATTAATAACACGGGGAGATGCGGGTTCAAGTCTCTTAACAATAGTAAGTAATTCTTTTGGTTAAAATAATTTTGCAAGTTTCGTTACTTCTCCTTTATTTACTAATTACGTTTTTTTTATCAGAGCACATGTTTTCTTTACAGCGTTACTGGCATTACCGCAAAGACGCCTGCTAACTAAGGCCAGTGCCTTTTCGGTAAAAATCGGAGCACACAGTAGACTTCAATACTATATACACACCACAGCTGTTGTTATACCTCCATTGGCTGCTGGTGCCGTGTTCGTCTTTGACCAAGCCACTCAGGACTAAGTAACTCCGACACTTAACCTTCGTGATTCGTGCGCAAACAGTTAACACCGGCCAGAAATTTTTTTTAGCCTATCAAAGAAGCTGGATTGCCCTACAGTACTTTGGACTGTATCTTGTCTAGAAATCTTTTCGCGAAATATCACTGCCCCTAACTGATAACTATTGTAACGACGACGCATGGTTATTTTAATCATTACTATATAGATAAAACAAATTAGTGTTGGGGCAAACCTCCTTTGCAGTGGTTGATATTTTAAAGACTTTTTCTTAGCCGCAACAAACCACGTATGTCGCAGCAAAGAAAGCGTTCTACAGTGATGATTAACAAACACTCTACTAATGTGATACATATCACGTTGCCTAATTATAACGCGAAACGAGAATACCTTTATCCATGCGTTTTCTGGAAGTAGCAAAACACGCCGATTTCGTTTACTAGACTGAAATGGTCTCAAAAAGGTGGAAAAATTTCCCCACTCCTTGAAAAGTGCCGTCACAAGTACAAAACCCTTTAAATGGAAAAAGAGTTGTTCTAAAACGACAGAGTTTGACTGCGAGCCAGCAAAAACTGATCAAGTGGAAACACTGACTATTACAATGTCTGAGTTTTCTTTATTGAATTACGCTTGTCATTGAGTTACTTAAGTAAGTTTTCTTTGCAGCAGTAATGTAAATGAATGTCATATCCTTATGGTAAAGGGTCATTTAAAAACATTTTGAAACAAAATTAACAGTAATTTATTTATCCCAAAAACTCTTCAGACAGTAAACTATTGTGTGTGACATATTGGCCAACATATAAAACTGTATCTGTAATTTTGAAAAATATCATGTCAAAATCTGAATTTTCATTAAAAACACTATAAACAAAAACTTTAGATAAAATTCTGTTTATTAATTTTATTTAACATTTTTGTTAACGACCGTTATTTGATAAAAAACTCACGGACAGTTACAGTGGATAAAAAATTACAAACATTTGCATTAAATCATTAACTTTTTAAAACGTCAAACTTTTTTCTGTTATAACTTATGTATTTATGAAGTGGAATGGAGTGGAGATATTTGGGTGGCTCTTAACATCGAAATCTTGAGAGCCAAAGAAGCGAGGTGGATATGGAGCGGCGCCTGAATCCAAGAGCGGGGGAATCAGAAGATCCCCGAGAAAACCGGCCGGCACTGTCCGGTACGGATCGCACTTGCGAAAATCCGGCAGCGACCCTGCCGGGAATCGAACCTGGCTCGTCGAGGCTGGATGCGAGTAGTCTGGCCACTATACCATTGCGGGCCTTGTCCTAACGTAGCGCTTGGAACTGTACTTAAGTGTTAATTATCTCATTTTTACAAGTGAGGTACTTATTATGATTTACATCCCATTTTCCTGTTCTCTGTCTGTAGAAACTTATTAACTTAAAGTAAAAAAAAAAAAAAACTATGATATACAGTTGCACTGGACTGAACTGCAGAATTTTATCTATACAATAATAGGGCAAACGCTTAACCTTCCATAGCCCGTATCAACGTTGCATCACTCAAACTCTGTACACCCAAATGATGCCTTGCGCATCAAAATGATATTACATAAAAAAAATACCTCAGATGCCGTCGCCCTTAGCATTCCATTGATTCAGTGCGACTGTCAAAAGTAAAATAATAGACCAATTATAAGATCGGCGAAATCTGAAGACTCCACAAAAAGGCAAAGAAATATTTATCTGCCAAGCCACCCTCTATTCTAGTATTTGAAAGACGCGTTGCATTTATCACCCGCGCGATGAACTGGTGTCGGAGGGAAAAGCGAAGAAGAAACAGGGAGAGGGGAAACGGGGGCGGTGTCCCTGGAAAGCAATTTCAATCACTTCCACAAATTAAACCGTCGTCATTCCGAGGGAGGGTTGTCTGAGAGAGTGAAAAGAGGGGGGGGGTGGCCTCCCCTCCAGACGAGCACCCTCTTATCCACGAGACGGTTTTTACTGAGGGATTNGGGGGGGTTACCTATCCCGCTTTCCCTCCGGCTCCAATTCGGCGGATTGTCCATCTCTCTGAGTGGCTGAATACCTGCGCATGCGCAGCGCTTCCTTGTTCGTGACTGGCTTTCGTAGTGGAGCCACTCTGCCCTGTAGTCCTGGAGAATACAGACTGCCACTGTGTCGCCACAAACTATTTATAATCAGTAAAAAAAAACTTCTGTACCTGTTAAAAGCACTTGCCAAAGATAATCTTGTAGTTCTAAATCTCAAATATTGTAACATTTACAAAACATTTTTTTACAAAACGTACATTTTTTATGTGGCACTATGTCTATAATAAACTTAAAGTCTTCAGTATTTCCTTGTTAAAATTCAACTGTATAGTTTTACACATTCCACATTAAGGTTTCGTTAAATTTACCCTAATTTAATTTTCTATTGTTACAAGAATGTCATAAAATTAAATAAATCACAGATGTGAAATACTTCGTAATTTTGATGGCGTTAGATTTATTTGCAAGATATTTTAATGCCGACAACTAAAATATACAATATCTTTGGCGCAAATTTTCCAAAGAAGTCCTTGAACAAATACAAAAATGTATAATGTATAATGTATAATATAGGTATGCTATATAGACAGGCCGAACATTTTACGAGTTCATATTATTTTTAAGGGCTGTGGAAAGGTCTCGCAGTGTTCGAATTCTTAGCAGCGGTGTAGTGGTTAGACTACTCGCCTCACACCCAGGCGAACCGGGTTCAATTCCCTGCGGGGTCGCTCCCGAATTTTCGTAGTATGTGGGAATCGAGCCAGATGATGCCGCTGGTCGGTGGGTTTTCTCGAGGATCTCCCGCTTCCGCCATCCCTTGCATTCCGGCGCTGCTCCATACTCATCTAGCTTCACCCTCATCGGGGCTCTTAAGACATCTATGTTAAGAGCCGCCCAAATCTCTTCGCTTACCCATCGGCCACGGCTACGACGAAGTTCGCCACGTTTCTCCGTATGTGAAATTCGGGAGTGGAAACAGGTTCGTCGTAGTGAGAAGGGATTTGTCTGACCACTACGCCACCGCGTCCCCACAAAGGTATAACAATTTTAATTTAATTACGGATTGTTCACTTACTGGCGACGTGTCAACCTTGCCAAAGCGTCAGTCACTTAAATAAATTAATCGATATTGATTTCGGCTAGTGTAGTTTATATCACTGCAGTAGCAAAAATTTTTTGCACATAAAACAACGTCCACGTAGGAAAAGTAATTTTTATTCGTTATATTCTCTTATAAATAAAAAAAAAATTTCAAATGTATTAACAACATTTTTATGAACTTACGGAAAATTTTCGTTGAGTTTACGGACATTTCTGTGAAATTCTCGAACTACCTGTTACTGGAAAAACCTATATAGTTAAGTCTTCACGAAAATCATGGAACACATAACTGTTCGCATTGTATACAATTTTGAAAGATTAAGAAGATTTTTTTCAGTCATTCAGACGCCATAAATTATTAAATCGATGGTTTTTCTCTTGGAGGCCAGTATCGTGTAAGTTTCCAGAATATGTTATATGGTATTTATAAAATCTAAAATAATGCACACACATGTATCGTTGTTGCTTGTACTAGTTGTATTTGTTTATATTATTACGTGCGATAAATGACTAAAAGAACGTGACAGCCTTAGGTCAAATATTATGTTTATTTTCTGGGTAGCTTTTGTTCGATTGTTTAAATTATGGTGTATAACAGGGAGAGTAAGGTATTCTGGTTGATTATAGAACTGTGATTCGTTGTTCGTTCAGGTAGAAGGGAACATCAGTAGCACATAAAAATGGCTAGAAATATTTTCGAAACGATAGAACACTAGCAAATATTTTACGTGTTTATGTTTCGGTTTCCATAGCAGATTTTATTGCAATGAAAGAGCCTGACGTTAACGCAGTTACAAACCACTTAAATCAAACCATTCATCGCCATAAGTATGGGAACTCAAAACTACGCTAAGAAAATGGAAAACGGTTAAAATTCATTTGTATAAGCATTTTACTTCAGAGTGATATACTGTAACATAGGCCATCACAAAAGATTCTATATTATATTCAGAAACTAAATCTTAAGAATTACGATAAGTTTTCGTCACGTCGTAACAAAAGACGCTAGAGATTTTTTAAAAAAGTAACTTCAAGAATACATAATTAAAATTATGTAGGTTATATCACTATTCGATTAGGCGGGATCCGAGACAATACGTGTGATTGAAGTAAGTTGATTTGGGTACTAAAGTCGATTGAGATCCTTCCATTGAAACAATTTGATCTAGAAAAGAAAATTGCAATAATTTCTTAAAACTTTTTTACTGTAATTTGTACGTATAAGTTAGTTCGAGGCCAAAATGGCGATACGTTGGAAAACATTCTTAGGTCGCTGTAGTAGCTTAGCACGCAAAATTCTTAATTTAAAGCTGCATTTTAGTTATATCTGTCTAATGACTTCTGCAGTTTGATATTACAGTGAAACAGTTAAGATGATACCTATTTTATTGCACCAAACTAATCCAAGGACGAAGTAAGCCAACATGTTTTTCTCAGGATCTTCTCATTCTCAGCAATCATATAATCTCGATACAGTTTCATATAGTTACTAAAATATATATCGGTTTATAATTTTAATCAATTGTCGACAATTTGCTGTTTGTCTGCCATTTTGAATAACGTAAACCGTCAAAATTACTTTTAAATTTGCTTTTTTAGTCTTACTAATTAAAATTTATTGTCTTACGTATATAGACTGTCCGTTCTTTAAGCTATAATATGTAAGGAATCCTACTTACTTCTTCACTCACATAAAAGAACCATTAAGTAGAAGTAAATTATTTCTGGGCGTTAAAAACGAGATGTGTGTAACAGTGGCACTAATTTTAATGTAAATTATGGCGTTAATATTTGATTAAGGATGTTTAGTGTCATTAAAATTGTAATTCTTAATTTCATTATTTTTATTATATTGAAATCAGGAGTAATTTAATAAATTGTCCCCTATAGTATATGTATGCTCGTTAAAAATATTTAGCCTATATGCATTTATTTTTAGTTGAATACAGAAGGATTAACAATAATATTGATTAAAACATAAATTAAATGTTATGTAAATATACAACATTGTAATCGTTCTATAAATGGTTACAGTTTCCACATACATTAAAAAATTGAAATTTAAAAATATGTAACTTTTGGTTTTTTGTAGCATGGTTGTACTCGTGCTCAAAAATTGCTAAAGAAGAAGAACCTTCACAAATACAGTATGCTCCTATATTTGTCTATGAAGCGGTACCCATAAGTTGAGTAGGTCTAATGCTGGTATCGAACTAAATACTTCGGTGATTGACGTTACAGGATTTGTTCGTGCTTTACACATATTGTCAGTGACGCCTAACAGGTTTTACAGTCTGTAACACTTAAATATCGTAATTTTAAATGATTTACTCTTTAAGGATTGAAATCGGCGTACAAAGTTGAAACATGAAGGGAAATTCCTCTAAACCAGATAAAGTGAGCGCCATTTTCATTGCCTACTGTTGCCTGCCGTCATATAAACTGATTTCCCGCATACTCTTTCCCTTGTTTTTAAACACAATATACTCTTTTAAGAAGTCAGACAGCTTTATTTTTTATGAGGCAGCCAGATGAAATAAGGAGTTTTTTTCCTCGACGTTTTGCCGCCTGAAACAATTTCGCAACGAAGTATGATTAATGGCGCCATATCTCGTGACACGTCCGTAAAACCGACAATTTCTGACTGCGTAACCAGCTCATACTCTCTCTCTGTCTGTCTCTATTTCTCTCATTCTCTCTATCCTGCCTGACTCACACTTCTCCACTTGCACTACACTCTTTGGTTCAGTCTCACGTGCGAGTCGAACTGTAAAACGCCCTGCAGTACAACGGCGGGTCTTGGAATTATTTGCGCCTCAGCTATTGAAACAGCATTCACTGCAATACTTAACAGCTTCGCTTTTTCATTCCATTCATAAACATGTAAATATCGCGGATGCAGAAAATCAAAATTTTACTTCGACTTAAAGGTGTCACCTTACGAAATTACAAAATACCAGAATGCCTACAGGTATTCATAATAAACGACAAAATAAATGCCTATAGACAGGGATTTTACTCAAACCAAATATACGAACAAATCACAAATGTTTAGACGAGGCGGAAAAATTTTCGAATCCAATTCAGGAAACGATAAACGGATAAGAATGCATGGCGATGGAGCAGGCGTTAATGTCTGTATCATGAATGGAGGACGGCGCAGAAATTAAGAGGGAAGGGGGTGAGATATTAACAAATTACAGTCACATTTACATGTACAAAAAATTTAAATAACACTACAACGCTACTATCTTTCAGACAGTGTACACCGTAGGAAGAAAAAGAGCATAGCGAGACCCATTAAAGATGGAACCGCCAACTGCAATTGCTTAATTTATAAATCACGATACTGGTGATGACGGTATGAAATAGTTTTGCGTGGTGTTTCAGTACCATAGTTTTACACGAAACTCACCACTTTTATTTTTTTTTAGATAAATGTCCCATATAAGTAAAAATCGGAGCACACAGTAGACTTCAATACGATATACACACCTCAGCTGTTGTTACACCTCCATTGGCTGCTGGTGCCGCGTCCGTCTTTGACCAAGCCACTC